>PYAF01005120.1:340821-358782 GCA_007407185.1 Glycine tomentella | reverse complement strand
TGATCCCATCACTGATATTCAAGAGATACCTATTCTATTCCAAGGGTTTTATCCAGTTACTCATATATTAATAATAATATCGAGACAAAATATGAAACAAGATAAAGAGCGCTTATAATTTATTCATGACAACATTGAAAAGTATATGTACGTCCTAATCTAAAGATTGTCTCTAGGACATCCATATACTAACAGGTTCAACCAATTCACCTCCCCTCTTGGTTGTTTTGAAGTGTTCCTTTGTTTTTCAAAGATGAACCCCACAGAAAACATATCTCAGCTTCAAACAAAATTCACTACATAGTAAATCATCTTCTTGGTCTTGGAAAGATTTTTTATGCTGAAGAGTTGAATATCAAAATTTTGAAGTGTCTCACAAGACCATGACAACCAAAGGTGACAACAATCAAAGAATCGAAAGATCTATTCAAAATGTCCATGGATGCACTATTTGGTAAGCTTCTTGAGTTTGAACTCGAAATGTCACAACTAACCAATTCAAAAGATGCAGAAAAGAAACATAAAAGCATAGCCTTGAAAGTTGCATCCTCAAAGGTGGAAAAAGGTGGAAGACTCAAGTGAAGAAGATGAAGAGGACAACATGAATTTAATTGTCAAAAAGTTCAGCAAGTTCTTGAGAAGAAACAAGAACAGAAAGTTCACAAACAACAACAACAACAACAACAACAACAACAAAAGGAATGACAACAACTTCATTTGCTTTGAATGTGGTAAGTCTGGCCATATTAAATCTGAATGCTCTATCTTTTTGAAGAAGCAACAAGTTGAAAACAAGATAAAGAAAGAAGGAAAGCCTAAGAAATCCTATATAGCATGGGAAGATAATGAGTCAACAACTTCTGAATCATCAACTGAAAATAAAGAAGCAAATATGTGTCTCACTTCCACAATCAATGAAGATGATGATCTCTCAATTGTTGGAACTGAGGTAATTTCTGAATTTGATCAAGTCATTGATGCTTTTCATGAAATGCATGAAGAGGCCAAAAAGCTCATAATATCCAATAATAAGATAAAAGGAAATCTTAGATGGCATGTTACAAATATTACGGAATTGTAAACTAAAATTTGTGACTTAAAAGAAGATAATGAAAAACTTGTTTCAAGTTACAAAATGAATGGATGTGTATGTGCTTCTTCTTCATCTAATGTTGACAAATACAATATGTTGCAAAAGGATTTTGACGATTACAAAAAAAGTCAAGGAGAAAAATACATGTTACTCTTATCTAAGAATAGTGATTTGATTGATCTTTTAAGAAAGCTTTACAAAGGTAGATGCAACTTAGCTGAAATGATAAGTGTGCAATAATATGTTGGAGATACTTCTGGTTTGGGGTACAAACAAGGCTCAAAGTCTTTTGGCAAAACTATATTTGTACCACCAAAACAGAAAAATCAAAAGAATGTCTATAATTCAAATATCAATCAAAATACTTACTCAAGGAATTCATTAAAATCTGTAACTTACAACTATTGTATGATGAAAGGACATACTTCTTATCAATGCTATGCTAGGAGATTTATGTGCCTAATGGAGAATGTATTTGGGTGCAAAAGAAGAAGAAACTGGCTAACCCCTATGGACCCAACCTTAATTGGATACCTTCCTTTGAAAATTGATTTGAATTTTGCAGGTATGTCTTAGAGCAAGATCATCATTATGGTATCTTGATAGTGAATGCTAAAAACATATGACCGGTAACATATCAATGCTCACAAATTTGACTCTTAAAGATGGTGGATTTTTCACCTATGGAGACTGTAACGACTCGCCACGTCGCTACGATATCACTAACTCTTAATTGTGCAAATCTCAATTTTAATAAAAACTCCATTAATTTGATTATGAAAATGGTAGTAAGTTTTTCGCATTAATACAATAATCATACACAAGATACAACTACAACAGTTGAATACATATGTATACATATACTATATCAGTACTCATCATTCACTTGTTTAGAACTTAATTTAGTTTTTACATGTAATTACAATTCAAAATATACATGTCTACAAAAAGGATTAAGGGACTAACTATGAAAGAGTTAATTAACAAAACACAACTCTTTCCAAAAAGAGTTCCAACGTCATCACGTCAGCTTGGCGGCTCCAACAAAAAGAAGATCTCTCTCCAATGTCACCTACTGCTGCTCATCTGCTCCCACGAACGAAAGTTCACGATCATCAAAGGTACCAACCACACGGTACAACAAATGCAATGGTGAGTTTATTACATAAAAAACCAACAAACATCAGATAGCAGCAATTGGGAAGGAAACAACATTAACAATCATTATCATTACCAAAAGTCCATTAGTCCAATACACACTCGACAAACCCATCATTCCATTACACATTCAACCAAAAAAATCATCTAGTGTATTCCACAACTCAAACAATCATGTTTAGAATGATGTATGCATCTAACTCATCACTCAGCATGCAATGTGGTACCATCCTCATGGAAATAGCCTCTCTCAGGAAAATGATGCAGTAGCTCGTCGAGGTCACCCTATCATGTATTGGTCGTCCATGAAATATGAAGTATGAACATGGACACCATCAATGCAATGACCATGCATAGATAGGGACCGAAATATTAAACAATCCCTTTCTCTCTTGGGATGCTTAAAATTCATAAACCACCCTCGCAAGGTTATCCAATCAGGCATCCCCCATGGTATTCATGTATATCCACATCACACAATGACATTGTTCACATCAATATTATTTTTCATCAATGTCATTATCAATATCCACATCATGTCATCTCAATGTCATCAATAAAATCAACGTCATTTCATTTCAACACACTCTTATGCCCATTTAAAAATTTAATAAAGAATTAAATAGGAAAACATATTATGAAATTTTGGGCAGAGTCTCCTCTGTAATTAAGACTTTTCCCAAAAATCCAATCATCATAATAATAATATCACTCACAGTTTTATCCATCAACAAGCCAATTCATCGCATCCCATTAGTTAAAAATAGTTTTTCTTGAAAACGAGCACATATAGGAACAAACACACATCAATCATAAATACGTCGCATCCCATTAGTTAAAAACATAGTTTTTCTTGAAAATCAGCACACAACAGGGATAGGCAGTTATCTTCATAGTTGGACTCCCTGGCCCCCAACTATGGTATCTAAACTATCGTCAAAATAATAAACTCCCCTTACCTATCTATATTTCTCTATTAGCTCCTTGAAACGGCATTTTGGGATCTCTCAAGTTCATGTGCTTTGGCCCAAACACAGAGTTCTATATATCAAATTGAAGATAATTTAATATAGATTTCCAAGGTAAGATCAATATTAACATTTGGGGTCAAATACCCACTCACATTCAAGAAGGGGCTAAAAGGGTGTTTTGGGAGCCTACATCAAAAGACATTATTTTGAAATTCCGATCACACCAATGTGACCAGGGTTCAACAAGGATCACAAAAATGACATCAGTTTCATAAAAAGGAGACTTTTACAATATCTCATTTTCAAAGAGGTTTTTCAAAGGAAGTGTAAAACTCCCAACAACAGTACCCAAAACACAAGAGACACTAATAAAAGCTTAAACTAGCTAGGAGTAGATAAAGGAAACCAAGGTTACCTCAAGGAAACCAAGAAAGGAGGATTGAGAGCTCTATTCTCTAATGAAACATCGAGAAGAGTTTCAAAGATTTTGCTCCGATTAAAGGGTTCTTCTCCGTGCCGGGGTCTCGTGACAAGCAACGGTGGCCCGTGGTTGTCTTCGATGGTGGTGGGTGGTGGGGGAGCTTGGAGCTGTTTGGAGGAGGAAGAACATCCATTTTCATGACTTAGAAGCTTAAATACGTAGTCAACACTGCCTTGACTCGCCCAGGCGAGCCAAATAGCCTTCAAAAATTCGCCTGGGCAAGCTAGCCCAATTCTAGAATTTCTAGTTCAGTGAAAAATTAATTTCTCAAGCTACATATATTATTTTGACAATTCCAATGGTTACACGTTAGATATATGGGTTTGGAAGCTACCTTTCAAATTTTAAGGAGATCCAACGGTTAACCAATCCAGAATGATGATTTTATTAAAACAGGTTTTCAGGTCAAACTCGGAATCACACAATTCAACGCAACTCAAACCAACTCCGCATAACTTGACATCTACACCAAGCAATTGCACATGGAGAATCCACATAACATTTCAACTAATTATAAACTAATCAAATAGTCAAATAACATAAGAAATACATCGAACATCTATTTTCGATTATTGAAATTTCAGGGCGTTACAGAGACAACAACAAAGGGAAGATGATTGGAGAAGGAAATATAGGAGACAACTTTAAAACCAAAATCAGAAATGTTCTTTATGTGGAAGGTTTAAAGCATAATCTCCTAAGTATAAGCCAACTTTGTTATAAAGGATTCAAAGTGTCATTCAATGACAATTGCTACATGATATGTGATGGACAAAATGGTGAGGTGATTCATATAGGTAAAAGAAAAAGTAATATATTCTTTCACAACACTTCTTGCTTAATAAGTAAAGCTGATGAATCTTGGCTATGGCATAGAAGGGCAAGTCACATTAACATAACAAGCTAATTAAAAAGGATTTAGTCAGTGGCTTACCCAAACTCAAGTTTGAAAAGGACAAATTATGTGATGCTTGTCAAAAGGGGAAACAAACAAAAAATTCTTTTCAAAGTAAAAATGTTGTTTCTACTTCAAGACCCCTTGAATTACTTCACATATATTTGTTTGGTCCTTCTAGAACTATGAGTTTAGGAGGTAATTACTATGGGCTTGTCATTTTAGATTATTACTCTAGATTCACATGGACTTTGTTTTTGAAATCCAAGAGTGATGCTTTCAATGCTTTCAAAAAATTGGCCAAACTTGCTAAAAATGAAAAGGGAAGCAAAATTATCTCAATAAGAAGTGATCATGGTTGAGAATTTCAAAATGAACATTTTGAAAAATTCTGTGAAGAAAATGGAATTAACCACAATTTTTCAACTCCAAGAACACCTCAACAAAATGGTGTTGTGGAGAGGAAAAATAGATCCCTTGAAGAAGGTGCAAGAACTCTTCTTAATGAGACAAATTTGCCTAAATATTTTTGGGTTGATGTTGTAAGTACAGTTTGCTACACTTTGAATAGATTACTAATAAGGCCTATTTTGAAGAAAACCTCTTATGAACTATACAAAAGTAGAAAACCAAACATTTCTCATTTGAGAGCATTTGGCTGTAAGTGTTTTATGTTAAATAATGGTAAAGAATCACTTGGAAAATTTGATGCTAAAGCTGATGAAGCCATTTTCCTTGGATATTCATTACATAACAAAGCATATAGAGTTTTCAATAAAAGAACCTTATGCATAGAAGAATCAGTTCATGTTATTTGTGATGAATCTAATGCCTCTAAAGAGGAAAAGAAGTGTGATATTGATGCAACACCTTTGGAGGAGTTTATTCAACTAAATGGCTCAATGAATAAAGAAAAGGAAGAGCCAATTGTTGAAACAAAACAATGAACACCAGTCCAAGAGCCAAAAGATTAGAGAACCACAAGAGATCTCTCCCTTGACAATATAATTGGTGAAGTTTCAAAGGGAGTATCTACTAGATCATCATTAAGAAATCTCTGCTGTAATATGGCTTTTGTTTCACAAATAGAACCTAAGAATATTGATCAAGCCTTAATTGATGAACATTGCATGCATGCCATACATGATGAATTGAATCAATCAAGAGAAATGAAGTTTGGGAACTTGTCCCTAGACCTCTGTCTCTCAAGCCTATTGGGTCTAAATGGGTTTTTAGAAACAAACTTGATGAGAGTGGAATCGTAGTCAGAAACAAAGCTAGATTGGTTGCAAAAGGCTACAACCAAGAGGAAGGCATTGACTATGAGGAAACCTTTGCATTAGTTGCAAGACTAGAAGCCATTAGGTTAGTACTTGCATATGCATGTTTAATGGATTTTAAACATTTTCAAATGGATGTTAAAAGTGCTTTCTTAAATGGATATATTGAGGAGGAAATATATGTGGAGCAACCTCCTGGTTTTGCTGATTTCAAACATCCAAACCATGTTTTTAAACTTAAGAAAGCTCTCTATGGTTTAAAACAAGCTCCAAGTTCTTGGTATGAGAGATTAAGCAAATTTCTGCTTGAACAATCTTTCACAAGGGGGGCATGTTGATAAAACCTTGTTCATCAAAAAGGCAAAGCAATGATATTTTATTGGTTCAAATATATGTTGATAATATAATTTTTGGTTCAACTAATCAATTGTTGTGCAAAGAATTTTCTATCTCTATGCAGAATGAGTTTGAAATGTCAATGATGGGAGAATTAACATTCTTTCTTGGACTTCAAGTAAAGCAAATGAATGATGGAACATTTCTAAATCAAACCAAGTATTGCCTTGAAGTGATAAAAAAGTTTGAAATAGAGAAAAGCAAAGATGTTGCAACTCCAATGGCAACATCAACATATCTTGATTCAGATGAAAAAGGAAAGAAAGTTGATGAGTCAAAATTTAGACGAATGATTAGATCTTTGCAGTACTTGACAACTAATAGACCAGATACTATGTTGAGTGTGTGCTTTGTGCAAGATATCAAGCAAATCCCAAAGAATCACACCTCGCTGCAGTCAAAAGGATCCTCAAATAACTCAAATCAACTCCAAAAGTTGGTCTTTGGTATCCTAAAGGTGCATCACTTAATTTAGTTGGTTATTCTAATTCTGACTTTGCAGGATGCAAGTTGGATAGAAAAAGTACTAGTGGAACTTGTCATCTATTAAGAAGCTCACTGATCTCATGACATTGCAAGAAACAATCTTGTGTTACTTAATCAGCAGCTGAAGCTGAGTACATCTCTGCTGGAAGTTGTTGTGCTCAAAGCCTATGGCTAAAGCAACAATTGCAAGATTTTGGTGTCGAATTAAAAGAAATACCTCTGCTATGTGACAACACAAGTGCTATCAATATTTCCAAGAATCCAATAATGCACTCAAGGACCAAACACATTAAGATAAGACATCATTTCCTTAGAGATCACATCCAAAAAGGTAATATCAAAATTGACTTCATTGATACTCACAATCAATTGGCTGATATATTCACTAAACCTTTGACTAGAGATAGATTCTATACTCTTAGAAACAGCTAGGTATCATTGATGAATCTAATCTTTACTAGCATGATTGTTATGTGTTTATCTATTTGAAATAGCTTGTTACTTGATCAATCATCACTTGTGCCTACAAAAAATTTCAAGTTGTGCTACATAAAATACTAATCATTCTGATATTTTCACTGTAATAATTGATTAAAGCACAGATTAATCGCTTAAATGGACTTGAAAAACTGCTGGGAATGAATTTCGTGCTTCTGTAATCAATTACACAACTAGGATAATCTATTATCGTCATAAAAATAAATTCCAGCATATGAATTTCTCTGGAATAATCGATTAAGCCATCATATTAATCTATTACATAGCTTAAATAGCCTTTTACAAAATTTAAATTCACTGGGATAATTAATTATGGTGAATAGTAATCGATTAAATTGTTTGAAAAACTGTTTGAAACTCAAAATTTTCTCTGTAATAATCGATTACATAAGAGATATAATTGATTATTCTTCCTTCAAAATTTTTTCAAAATTCAAATCTTTCTGGAATAATCGATTACGACTCGAATTAATCGATTACACAAGCTTCAAGTTCATTTTACATTTCAAATCTCATTGTAATAATCGATTAGATGAGTGAAATAATTGATTACACTTCATCTTCTTTAACTAAAATTCACAGAAATAATTGATTACTTGACGAATTAATCGATTACAGCTTCTACAGAAACTGATTTTGCTTACGAATTAATCGATTACACAAGCATATAATCGATTATTCCTGGAGTTACTGCAGAATCTACAAGATTTTCTTGGAATTTGTAACTTCCCAACTGCCAACTAATTCAAAATTTGAATCTTTTGTGCTTTAAAGTTAGTGGGTTAATTTGAATTAATTGTTCCTCATTTCAAATTTGAATTTTGGAACCCAAAATATTTTATAAATACAGCCTATGTTAAGGGAAAAAATCACATCATTTTCATCGTCTATCTTAAGCACTACTATGTTTTTCTTTCCTCTGAGTTAAGAAACTCTGTTTAGTTAGCCTTTTCTTACTCACTAGTCATGTCCACATCTAAGAGAGTTAAAACTTCCAAGAGAAAAGCTGTTGAAACCTCTAACCCTGCTGTGAATAGGTTAGACCATTGGTTTCCTGCTGAGAGAGACAAAATGACATATCTTCAGTTCAATGCCACCAAATTAGTCTGTCCTCCCAAACACCTTGACCTTGAATGGTTTATTAAAAAAGGTTTTCAATTCCCTGCTTTCGTTGAAGCCCAGGGATTGAAAAAGTTTGTTAAAATGAAGGGTACATTTTGCCCTGAATTAGTAAAGGTGTTCTACACCTGTGCTAAGGCTTCTATGGATGGGACACTCATGTCTCAAGTCAATAGAGTGGCCATTGAAATCACTCCAGAAGTCTGGGAAGCTGTTGCTAGTGTTTCCTTTGAAAGTGAAAGGAAATTTGAGGAAGAGGCTGGGGGCTATAATAAGATAGATACCTATAGGGGAATGCTTCTTAATCCTCACATGAGGTTGAAGCTTAGGCTGAGTACTGGCCCCATGACTCATGAAGATAGACTTCTTCATTATATAATCACCTACATCCTGACCCCTAAAGCCACCAAGCATGCCCAAGCCACTGATGATGACATACAGCTTGTGTATGGCATGAAAAATTCAATTCAGATGAATTGGATTCTTATTTTTGAGGAAATTATGCTTAAATCCAAAAGATTAGTGAATTACCCTTTTCCATATGTTGTCCTTGTGTCTAGGTTCATTGATTATTTCAACATAGATGTCTCTAATGAGGTTGTTGACAACACAAACTCCAGCAACAACCTCATCAAAGAGAAGCATCTTACCAAGCTGGGGATGGTTAAGACCCCTTATGGTTGGCAAATGGCTGGACAACAACTCCCTGCTCCTGGAAATAAAGAAGCAGCTGATGAAGAGGCTAATGAAGATGTTGAATATGAAGGCCCTGCTCAACCATCTTACAGTCCATTTAAATCTCTTATGATTCAAAAGATGGATGCCTTATTGTCACTTCATCATGAGCACAGTGTTGAGACTAATTCATCTTTGGAGGAGATGAAATCTAGGCTAGAAAACATAGAAGCTAGGCTTGTCCTTGATGATTTTGACAAACTAGTTTAGATTTCTTGTTATTGCTTTACTCTATTTTTTTTGTTTTTTCTAATTCACGTACTGTGCTTCCCTTTGATTAATGAAACTTGTATTTCTTTTTTTCATTATTATTGTGCTATCTTTTGCCTTTGAAAAGCCAAATAGGGGGAGAAAAATTGATTGATAACTTGATTTTTGCTCTCTGTTCTACTCTATTTTTTTGTATTTTTACAAATTGATGAATGACGAAAATTATCTAAGTAAGGGGGAGCAAACTAAGTCAGGGAAGCTAACTAATGGAAGTAAATGATCAATGTTTATGCCAACAGATATCTTAACACAAGAGGCTGATTTGTTTTCAGGTTAACAAAGTTCAAGACTTCTATCTTTTTCATCCCTCAAAGCACTTCAAATCTTTAATACATGGTCAATCAATATTTGGCATGTTCAAAGCCAAAAAGGGAGAGATTGTTGGATACAGGGGGAGCAACAAGAAGAATGAAGCTTTTGACTTGGAAGAATGTTTTGAGCTTTTCACATGCCTTGAAGATTGAAATCCAAAATGAAGTGTATGAGAAGCCAATATATTGATCCTTGCATTTACATGCATATAATCATTTACATGCTTAAGTGTTTTCATCAAAGAATCAAAGTTATTTTGAAAAAGAAGTAAATTAGAAATGTTTTTGGAAAATGCAATTCTTCTGTTTTAATCGATTACACAACAGTATAATCGATTATTTGCTTAAGTTTTAAATTTGGAAAAGCATTGAAGAACATTTTAATCGATTACCAAACATTTGTAATCGATTACATAGTGTAAAACAAAAGTAATGCATTGTTGCTTTATCGATTACCATAGACAGTAATCAATTACACAAGCTATTTTGAAAAATCATGTTTCACTGAGTTAATCGATTACCGTACATTATAATCGATTACATAAGCTTATTTCTTAAGGAATCTTCACTACCTTAATCAATTACCAAAAATTGTAATCGATTACACAAGAGGCTTTAGATATAAAACTTCACTGCTTTGATTGATTACAGCTCGGTTTAATCAATTATTTTGTTCGTTGTTAAACCCAAAATTCAGCCTTGAACACTTTAATTGATTAAGTGATAATTTAATCGATTACATGAGTCATTTTAATCAATTATTTGGCGTGTGTAATCGATTACAGTCTGTTACAAAAAGTTGTTATAAATATAAGTGAGGCTTGTCTTGAAACATAACTTGAATACTTCGAAATTTCTGAATACACACAAGCCTTCTCAAAGTTCTAAAGTGATTTTCTGGGTTAACTAAAGTCTTGTCCCACTCTTTAATCTTCATGGGTTTTGAATGATTTCTTGAGCAAGAATTCTCAAAGAATTTTTTGGAGAGCATGCTCTGAAATATTTTTTCTCATTCAACTTTGATTGGTAAACCACATGCATTCATATTCATTGGATAATCAGGTTTTTTCTCTCCATAATCTTTGATTGTAATTTCTTTTTTGCAATTTCTATTATTTGATGCTATTATAAAGAGTTCTTTGAAGCTTGTTCTAGAGTAGTGTTCTCTAGGGAAGAACAGAGTAGTGTTCTCTAGTTCTTGATCATTAGGAGTCTAATAGGGTTTTAGATTTCTATTCTTTATCTAGGCTGATAAAAAGGGACTGTTGTAAAGCTTGTAAGAACTGAATTTTATAATAGTGGTACTCTAATCTAGTGTTGATTAGAAGAAATTGGATGTAGCTTCTCTTGAAAAGTAAACCAGTATAAATTGCTTGTGTTGATTTTCTTTATCTCTACCTCTACAAGTCATCTTGTTCATTTGTTCTTAGTGTTATTATCATTACTCAACAAGTTCTATTTTTGAGCTATTGATTTCTTATGCTGAGTAATTTGATTGATTAAAAATATTCTTGGTTTAAAAGTGATTAAGATCCTTTTACTTTGATTTTTATAAATAATTTTAAAAGACCAAGTTTAACCTTGATAATTTCCTTGGTAATTTTGTTGAGGTCTAGTTTGGTTCTGCATGTAATGAGCCTCCTCTTCTTGTTGACATTCTACAGGTACTGAACAATGACCATTTGGATGGTCTCCACCACATAAATCACATCTTAAGATTTGTTGAACTTGATGTGCTGTGTGTGTTTTCTGTGAACCTCCTTGCTGAATTTGTTGAGGAAGTTAGCCTATTTGTTTGGTCAAGGCCTCTAGTTGTTGAGTCAGGAGCTTATTTTGTGCTAGAATGGCACTTTGAGTATCAAGCTCCATTATGCCCTTCCTCTAAATCGGAGATCTATCATGGTGAGATTGATAATCATTGGCTGCTATGGAGTCAATGATTATAATGGCCTCCTCCGAACTTTTGGACATCATTGTACCTCCCAGCTGAGGCATCAAGGATCATTTTGGTCTGGGGCCTCAAACTACTGTAAAAAATGTGTAATTGTGCAGCATCATCAAAATTGTGATTTGGGCACCACCATAGTAATGATTTGAATCTCTCCCATGTTTCACAGACAGGTTCATCTGCTCTTTGGGAAAATGTAGCGATAGCTGATTTAGCACTGATGAATCTTGATGGAGGAAAGAATATAGCAATGAGTTTCTCCTGCAATTCTTCCCAAGTGCTTAGACTTTTGTTATGTTGAGACTGAAGCCAAGTCTTAGCTTTACCTGTCAAAGAAAAAGGAAAAGCTCTAAGGTAAACAGCTTCAGCATCTTCGTCTGAGGCTCCCATAGTACTACATAGCTCCATGAATGTAGATAAGTGCGTGTATGGATCTTCATGGTCTAGCCCAGCAAATGGATGCGAGCCAATGAGACTAAGAAATGTTGGCTTCAACTCCACAACTTTATTGTTGAAAGGAGGAATGACTATGTTGTTGTAGTGCTTTGGTCCTTGTTGGTATGCATAGTCACCAAGAGTCCTCCTTGGTGGTCTATTTTCTTCTCCTCCTCTGTCAGCCATATTATCACGTACAAGTGGTTTTGAAGGAGAATCGATAGACGAAGTTTCACCTTGTGGCTTATTGGCTTCTTGTTTCTTTTTCTTTTTGTTTTTCCTTTCTGTTTTGGTAATTTCTGGATCAAACAAAGGTTTATCTGTAGAAAACTTACCTCGCATAAAGGAAAAAGAACAAACTACAAGATTCCATAAGCACCAAGGTTATCAAAATAAAAAGAGAATTTATACAAAATTTAAAATAACAAAATTAAAAAATACTACTAAAATGAGAGATTAAATTTAAAAGAACTAAGTAAACGAATCAAATCCCCAGCAACGACGCCAGAAACTTGTTAGGTCTTTGGCAAGCGTACCAATATGTCGTTGTAAGTTACAAAATTTATAAAAGTTCGTCTCCACAGGGACTTGAGTTTACTTTAGTTAATTCAAATAAAATGCAACAATTTTAGTAGTTTATGTACAAAGAGTATAACCAAAGGTTCATTTGATTATGCGATAACCAAACGTATGAATAAAGAGAATAAAATCTAACAGATACGAAAACTAAAGAAACAAATAACGAGAGTTTAATTAATTTCAAGAAAAGTATAGGATTGGATTTCGTCGTTCTTACCCTTAGTATTCAATTAACTTTACCATGCATAAATCACTTTCTATCCTTATTGATGCACACATTAAATTAACCCAAATCGATTCCTCGCATTTGAGAATCCTAAGAATATTTACTAAATATCAATCCCTCACATATCGAATAAATATCCCAGCATTAAAATCATAATTGCATGCTTTATGCAATCAAAACGTTATGCCCTATTCCTAGCAACGTAACGTAATGAGTAAAATTATTCGGTTCAAACCCTAAGATTACTTTTCAGTCTCACTTAGGATTAAATCCATGAAACTAGTGATCAAGTAGAATCAAGCATTAAGGACGGAATGAAATTACCAATAAGGAATAGAAACGATTCATGCATATAGTAAATATTAAAAGAGACATAAGGTTAAGAAGATTACATCCAATCCTATAAGAGAAGCTAGACAACCATTGTAGAGAGCACCCTTTTAATAGAAGAATCGATGAAGGGAATCATCACCGATTCTTTCCGGCAGAGTCTCCACACTAATGCTCACTTCTCTCACTCTCCCTACACTTAAACCTAAGCTAACTCACTCAAAAAGCTCAGAAACTTTGCTCCAAGGAAGAGGAAAACGAAATTGCTTCCTTTGCACCAAGCCTTGCATGCCTATTTATATGTTTTGGCTCCTATCTGCTTCCATTCACCCAGGCGAGTGTTTTTGCCTTGTTTCACTCGCCTGGGTGAGCTAATGTCGCTTTATTGGAACTTGAAGCTCGCCTGGGCGAGTTAATGCCTTCGTGTTGAAGAAAGCCACTTGCCTGGGTGAGCCATTTGCACATGGACTGCTCGCTTGGGCGAGTTAAAAGCTTAGCAATGAAGAAAGGTTTTGGGCTTGGGCTTTGTTGCTTTTGACACCCCAGTTTTGATCCTTATGCCCCTTTTTCTTGCTTTGAGGCTTCGAAAGCTTTGAATGTCATCGAAACCTATCAAAATATAACGCGTGATTGGATGAATCTCTTCAAAATATGAAAAACAATATTTACAAAAGTACTATATTCAAATTGTCTAGGTTTAGGGTTAGTTTATAAGTAAATCTACTAAGATCAAAGGATAAGTGTTGTATTATACGTTTGGATTGTTCTAAAATAGGGAACTTATCATCTACCTGGCTCACCAACATCTTGATGGTCAAAAAGACCAACAAAAAATGGCGTATATGCATGGACTCAACAAGGCATGCCTTAAGGACACGTACCCATTACCTAGCATCGAAAGGTTGGTTGATGGTGAGTTAGGTTTCTAGATTTTGAAATTCCTGGATGCATACTCTGAGTACAACCAAATCAGGATGCACGCCCCAGACGAGGAGAAAATGACATTATTACTGAAGATGCCAATTACTGTTACAGGGTCATGCCCTTCGGCCTCAAAAATGCAGGCGCAACATATTAGCGACTGGTGGACCGGGTCTTCAAGAAACAGATCGGACGAAACGTCAAGGTATACGTCGATGATATGGTCTTCATATCCCAAGGCATAGCCCAACATGTGACAAACTTGGAAGAGATCTTTGAAGAAATATGGAAGTATGACATGCATCTCGACCCAGAAAAATGCACGATCGAGGTGGGTGGTGGACAATTCCTCGGTTTCATGACTACACACCGTGGAATTGAAGCCAACCCAGACAAATGTACAACTATACCGGAGATGCATAGCCCAACCAACGTCCAGGTACGCTTTATATGTTTCATATTTCTTGATGATCCAATATGATACTTCTGGGGTTTTATTGGGTGATGGTTTTCACCATAAGGATTTAGGAATATATTTCCTATCAATTATCGAGAAATTGTTGGATTTAGTTTTCTTTATAAGGCTTGTATCGTTTCTTGCCTGTATCTATGTCAATATGGTTTCACGAAATCCTTGTTTCTGGTCGTTCACATTATATGCATATGTACCATGAATAATGATTCGCAATGGAAATAAGTGCTGGAAAATGTTTGTCTTTTATGTATATTGAAAACCGTGATTTAAGGTTGACGTGATCCTGTGGGTTATTGTTATAACAATTGAAAAAGCTTTTATTTGAAAAAAGGTGTTATGGGTTTTACGTCAAAACAATTTGCTGGAACCTTTTTTTTTCTTTTCTTTGATTACATAGTGATGCAATTTTGTTATCTAATTTTGACGCTTTATTGTGCATCAATTGTCTAGTGATATACGGATCAAATCTACAATTAGTTTGATGTGAAAAATCTGATTGTTAACGGCATATTTTATGTAGCCGTTCACCCATATCACCTATAATTGTGGTTGTACTCAGATTGATGCACGGATCAATCAAATTGAATATTATATGTGAAAAGTGAAAAGGTGCATGTGCCTTCAATGCATACAGGTTTTGATTATAATATTTGTTAATGATTAAACTGTATCTGAATAAGTTTTCTTAGAAAACAATTTGCTAGAATTTTTTTATTTAAATTTAAAGATATTATTGTCAGCAATTAAATAATAATTTGTTATCATGAATGACATTCAATCCATTATGATAAAGTTTGGGTAATTTTATTATAATATCATAAAAAAGTTAAGAGTAATAAAATTAAGGAACCTAGGCATTTAATTTAATAAAATAAACATTTGGTTTATGTTTGTTTTATTTAATTATCATTGCTTTTAATTGTCTTGTATGTCATAATAAATTGGTTGAAACAATATTGTTGCCAAAGTAACCTCTGTTATGGATAATACCTTATTGTGAAGTATCAAGATGAGTATATTGTTATTTATGTGAGTAATCATCGGCCCAAAGGAAGATTATTATTTGGCCAAATAATATATACATGTGGTGATAAATATGTGACGATTATAAAGATTTTCATGTAAGTAGTAGTCGGCCCAAAGGAAGACTATAGCTTGACAGGATTTATTATCAATATTTGATTACTAAGTTGAGAGTACCACTTACAAATTGATATTTTTGGTCCAAAGATCAAATGTTAATATTGTGCTAGGTGTCTTGTAAATGGGCCCACGTTGGTTTGGATTGTTTGTTAATGTCATGTATATGCATTTTATTTTAATTATGCATTTGGTATGACATGGATGTTAAATATGTTATCTTATTTGTTCTCTATACAATTTATGCTAGTACTGTTAATTATGCTGCTCAAATGAACATGATTCCTATGTTGAACGGGATGAACTTTAAATTATGGAAAGAGAATGTGGAAATTATTCTTGGTTGCATGGATCTAGACCTTGCACTAAGGATGGAGAAAAGCCCACTTCCACTCCGGAAAATCCAAATTTGGATTACATAGAGAAGTGGGAGCGCTCTAACCGCATAAGTCTGATGATCATGAAATGCTCCATTCTGGAGGTGTTTTGAGGCTCTATTACTGAGAGCACTGATGCTAGGAAGTTCCTCAAAGAGATTGAGCAATATTTTTCTAAAAATGAAAAGGCAGAAACGAGTAACACATTAGTAAAACTAGTAACCATGAAGTATAAAGGAAAAGGGAACATAAGGGAGTATAGTATTGAGATGTCTAATCTTGCTGGAAAACTCAAGGAACTAAAGTTAAAGCTATCTGATGATTTTCTTGTGCACTTGGTTCTCATTTCTCTTCGTGCACAATACAGTCAATTTGTAGTGAGTTATAATACACAAAAGGATAAATGGACTCTTAATTAGCTCATTGCTCACTGTGTGCAAGAAGAAGAAAGGCTTCAGCGAGAAAAGACTGATAGTGCTCACTTGGCATCAACATCTCATAATAAGAAAAAGAAGAAAGCAAAGGACATTGCAAATGAATCACCCATGCTAAAGAAACAAAAGAAGCAGGATAAGGAATATACTTGCTATTTTTGCAAGAATATTGGACATATGAAGAAACAGTGTTCCAAGTATGTTGCATGGCGTGAAAAGAAGGGTAAAACTCTCGCTTTTGTTTTTTCTGAAGTTAATTTAGCTTCTGTACCTAAAGATACTTGGTGGTATATTTTTGTGCTACTACTCACATAAGTATGTCTATGCAAGGTTGCCTGTGGGGGCCGACCGCCAAATGATGCTAAAAGATACATCTTTGTGGGGGATGTCAAGTTTTAGTAGAAGTTATTGGAAAATTCAGATTATTACTAAAGACGGGTGTTTATTTGGATTTGATTGAGACTTATGTTGCACCATCATTTAGACGAAATTTGATTTCTATTTCTAGTTTGGACAAATATGGTTATTTTTGTTCCTTTGGAAATAATAAATTTTGTCTTTCTCTAAATTCAAATTTTATTGGTGCTGGTTCTTTAATTGGTAATCTTTATATGCTTGATACTATTACTTTTGATAATGAAAATTTGCACTTTAGTGCGCAAGGTACAAATCAAAAATTAAATAAGCATTATGCTACTCTTTGGCACAAGCGCGTAGGTCATATCTTTAAATTGAGAATTAAGATGCTTGTGGATGATGGAATTCTTGGATCCCTTGATATGAATGATTTTCAAGTTTGTGTTGAATGTATTAAAGGGAAACTGACAAACACAAATAAAGTAGGTGCCATTAGAGCCACTAAGGTCTTAGAACTCATTCATATAGATATTTGTGGGTCATTCCTTACTGCCTCTTAGAATGGTCAACAATATTTTATTACATTCATAGACGACTATTCAAGATATGGTTACCTCTATTTGATTCATGAGAAACCATAATCTCTAGATATGTTCAAACAATATAAAGCCGAAGTTGAGCTTTAACTAGGCAAGCAAATTAAGGTTATTAGATTTGACTGTGGTAGTGAGTATTATGGTAGATCTGATGGATTAAGATAACAACGTCCAAGACCCTTTGCTAACTTCCTAAAGGAATGTGGAATTGTCCCGCAATATACAATGCCAGGAAAACCTAGCATGAATGGTGTAACACCCCAATATTTTATTTATTGAATATGGATTTAAGAAAATACTTTAGGACGAATGGAAAATTATAGCACTTAATACACATTTTGAAATAAAATTCCATGTAAGCTATTCTAATTATTAGAAAATTTTATAAAAGTGATGAACATAATATTAGGAGTTTTCTTGTAAGTATAAGATAAATAAACTTATTTATTA
>PYAF01005120.1:319704-340721 GCA_007407185.1 Glycine tomentella | reverse complement strand
AATCCTACGCGCCACTGAGCTACCCTGACCGGATGGATAAGTTCGTTCCACTAAGGTGAGGGTGGGGTTATCTGACAGTGGCCACAATTATTTAGATGTTGCTGAGATCTCAGTCATGCATCATATAATAAAGATGAGCATGCATTTTTCTATGTGTTGTGAATAGAAAAGAAATGATTTAGCTTATGTGAAAAAAAAATATAGAATAACCGTTATAATAAGCCTTCTGTATTTTATTTAGTGAGTACGTAAATTTAATATTGTTGTATTTAATATTTTGCGTGTATTTAAATTTTGTTTATCATGACTTACCCTATTTTGTGTCTTGTGGTTGACACCTATGATGACCCCAATTATTTGGGCGAGCAGAGGAACAGTGAAATGGAAGTTGTACAAGAAGATTTGGTGAAGACTGTTGTGATAATTCTCTGTTTGCATGTTCTCTACTGTGCTCTGTATTATGGACTGTATGGACTGTATGGACTGTTTGGTCTGTTTAAGCATCAAACTATAAACTGGTAATAATGGTTTGTATGGCGAGTATGTGTGAATGACTTAAACTACGTTATTTAGATAACGCGTTAATGTTTATATTGTTAAATCATTTCCAAAATTAACAAGAAAATTATTTGAACCTTTTTTTTTTCTTCTTCCTGTTTTAAAAAAAAACCCGAAATTTTATAAAATAAATATGAATTAAAGCGAAGTAGAAGCGGTTGTTTCAAATGGTGTTGCGAAGAGAAGGAATTAGACTCTTAAGGATATGGTGAGAAGCATGATTAGTCATTCTTCTTTACCTGAGTCCTAAAGCATTAAAGACTGTAGTTTATATCCTTAATAGGGTTCCAACTAAGGCAATGGCCAAAACCCCCTATGAGCTATGGACAGGAAAGAAACCTAGCATAAGGCATTTACATATTTGGGGTTGTCCAGCTGAAGTAAGGCCTTACAAGGCTAATGAAAGAAAGTTGGACTCAAGAACTATTAGCTGTTATTTTTTTGGATATCCTGAACACTCTCGGGGCTTCAAGTTTTACGATCCCACTACGAGATCCTTCTTTGAGACAAAAATGTTATATTCCTTGAGGATGTTGACTTTGAAGGGGAAGATAAAGAAAACATGTTGTCTTTGAGGAAGAAAATTTTGTTTCTTTTTCTGACGTTGTCATCATTCAAGATGTAACTCCAGTACAAACAATTCATGATCAGGCTCTTATTCCTGACATCATTCCAGAACAAGACAACAATGAAATTTCCCCAATAGTACCTATGGAACAAAGTCAACAACCTCAAGAAATACCATTAAGAAGATCCACTAGACATAGGAGAAGTGCAATTTCAGATGATTATATTGTTTTTCTCTAAGAGCATGATAATATTTTAGACTTAAAGGAAGATGATCCAATCAACTTCCAACAAGTCTTAGAAAGTTATAATTCTCATAATTGGATCGATGCATGAAGGATGAGATGAAATCCATGAAAGACAATGACGTTTGGGATCTTGTCGAGTTACCTGAAGGTGTGAAACCTATTTATTGTAAATGGATATTTAAGACCAAAAGGGATTCAAAATGTAATATGGAAATATATAAGGTTCATCTCATCACTAAGGGTTTCACTCAAAAGGAAGGCATAGACTATAAAGAGACTTTCTCTCCGATTTCTTCGAAAGACACTTTTAGGACAATTATGGCACTTATGGCTCAATTTTGGCTTAGAGCTACATTAGATGGATGTTAAGACACTGTTTCTCGATAGCAATATTGATGAGACAATTTATATGACCCAGCCAAAAAACTTTGTTTTTGGAGATTCAAAGTCTATGGTTTGTAAGTTAAAGAAATTCATTTACAGTCTCAAACAAGCTTCTCATCAATGGTATCACAAGTTTCATCAAGTTATATCTCTTATGGTTTCAAGGTGAACATGGTGGAAGATTGTGTATATCATAAATTTAGTGGGAGTAAATTTATCTTCTTGATTTTATATGTCGATGATATATTACTTGCCAGCAATGATATAGGCTTATTGCACCAAACCAAGAAATTTCTCACTATGAGTTTTGAGATGAAAGATCTTGGTGAAGCCTCTTTTGCATTAGGAATACATATATTGAGATAGTTCTCGAGGTATCCTTGGGTTGTCACAAAAGAGTTATATTGAAAATATTTTGGAAAGATTTGGCATGAAAGATTGTGCATCAGGAGATAAGTCCATATCTAAAGGAGATATGTTTAATCTCGAACAATGCCCAAACAATAAACTTGAGACAATGGAAATGGAAAATATTCCCTATGCATCAATTTTAGGAAGTCTAATGTATGCTCAAGTTAATTTCAACATTGGTCATACAATCCACAAATATTACATAGAACATCAACTTACAAATTAGAGAATTAATACAAGATGGTCCTCATGGATTTTGTAATTTTTTTCTTTGCTTACAAGTTCAAAGTGGATCCTAGAGCAGTTCTTAGGGCTCCTTGACACTTTCTGATGTGTGTCTAAACCCATTAGACATTGAATTTCCAAAATCTACCTTGCAATGAAACCCAATCTTTAAGCAAACTTCAAGAACACAAGTTGTCAAGCATTTCACATGAAACATGTGGCTGTTTGGAAGCTTTTAATTACAACAATAGAAGATTGAAGAAAGGTTAGGGATGAAGATGGAAGACACCATGGAGAAGCTCTCGAAGAAGATTGAAGAAAGGTTAGGGATGAAGATGGAAGACACCATGGAAAAGCTCTCGAATAAGTCTAGGAAGAATCGCCACAATAGCATTGAGAAGTCATTGATAAGACCCAAGAGGTTCTTGCACAAGAACAAGAGAGAAACTCTCACACAAATTCTGATTTGCATTCAAATGAACAATAGTTACATTCAGTTTTGGGGTAGCTTATATAGGCTACGAAATTACAAGCTAAATGCACATGAAATGACAATGCAAATGAAGCTTGTAGTGCACACTTAATGAAGCCTAATGCAAGCTAAGGACTAAGTGACTCTTGGCTGAACCTTCACGAGCCAAGGTGTAGTTTTTAATCTTCTAAGTGCAATTTACAAGATCAACAATCAACAAATGACAATGATTAACAAGAAAACAATAATAAAAACCACAGCCATTCTCAATAATCAATCAGTTCAACATACACTCAACAAACTAGTCATCAACTTTTTCCACAATTCAAATCTATTATGCTCAGAATGATGCATGCACCTGACTCAACTCTCAACAGCAATGTGGTACCATTCGTCAGAAAATAGCCTAAGCGTGCCCACATGACACTCTCACTTAGGAAAATAATGCAGTAGCTCGTTGAGGTCACCCTGTCGTGCATAGGCCACTCCCCCATAGTGATCAGCCAGAGTCACAAGGGAGTTCCAAATCGAGTGACACGCCCCCAAGTACCCGCATTTTTATCCTCAAAACATAGGTACTTACTACCACCATTTATATTATTTCCATGCAATTATGAAGTATGAAACATGGGCATCGTCAATGCACTGTGGATAGTTAAAAATTCTAAGCAATCCCTTTCCATCTAAACTATCTGAAAGAAAGAAGAGTTCCATTCGATTATCCGGGCTCATTGCCTAGTCCCTCTAAACTATCTAAAGCCTGCCCCCTCATGTACATACACAACATACATCCATCACAAAAACATTGTCTACATCGACATCATCTCACATCAATGTCATCATCAACATCAACATCATCTCATCTCAATGTCATCATCAACATCAACATCATCTCATATTAATATAATCATCAACATAATCTCATTTCAATATCATCAACATCACATGAAATCATATTCCACATATATACATATAACACATGCCTAGGATTCACATTCCCTAGGTCTTCAGACAACACGAAACTCATACATTCACAACCCATAATATCACGAGAATAATATTTAGGAAAATTCTAAATTAAAGAGGAGAACTATAATATACAAAACATACTCATGCCTATTCAAAATTTAATAAAGAAGTAAATAGGAGAACAAATTATAAAATTTTGGGCAAAGTCTCATCTATAATGGGCATGAGTATATTTTGTATATTATAATTCTTTATTAAAATCAAATCATTACAACAACAACATTATTCAATGTTTTATTCATCAGTAACAAATATATCGCATCCCATTAGTTTAAACACAAATTTTCTTGAAAACCAGCACGCAACAGGGATAGACATACATCCCCATAATTTGTTTCCTTGCCCCAACTATGGTATCAAACGTTGTAAACAAACAATAAACTCCCCTCACCTATCTATATCCCTATGTTCACTGTAGCATCGTTTTGAGATCCCTCAGGTTCACGTCCTTTGGTTCAAACACAGAGCTCTATATACCAAATCGAAGATAATTCAATATATATTTTGAAGACAAGGTTAATATTAACATTCAGGGTTGAATACCCACTCAAATTTAAAAGGGACTAAAATGGTGTTTTGAGAGTCCACATCAAAAAGACGTCATTTTGAAATTCCGAACACACTAATGCGACCGAGGTTCAACGAAGGTCACAAAAATGACATTAATATTATAAAAAGGAAACTTTTACAATGTATCATTTTCAAAGTCTTTCAAAGGAAGTGTAAAAACATCCAATAATAGTACCCAAATCACAAGAGATACTAAGAGAGGCTTAAACTAACTAGGAGAAGACAAGGAAATCATGGTTACCTCGAAGAAACCACGAAAGGAGGATTGAAGGCTTTGTTCTCTACCAAATCCTCAAGTTGAGTTTTGAAGATTCCACTCCGATTAAAGTGTTCCTCTCTATGCGATGGTCCGACGAAAAGCAACGGTAGTTCATGGCGGTTACCGGTGGTTGTGGGTGGTGAAGGAGGTAGATTATAGGCTTGGGTGAGGTTTTAGAGAGAGAGAGGGTGAAAAATACATTTTTTGGTGTTGATTGACGTATTTATAAGATGCAGATCTTGCTTAACGAGCTTTGCTCGCTCAGCATAATTTTCTCTCTGTCTGGAATTGCACTAAGCGCACTGGTCGCACTAAGAAGGACATCAAAAGTTATTATTTTGAAAATCCAAACAGTCAAACCATGCATAGTTGTGTTGTAAACTCACAAGCAAAATTGAAAGGTGATCCAACGGTTAACAAGTCCAATATCATAGTTTTATCAAAATAGGTTTTAGGTAAAACTTAAAATCACACATTTCAAACATAGATCAAACAAACTTCACATAACCTAACATCCTGATGGAGGTCCATTCCAAGCCAAAGGTCTAGAAGGAGAGCTTGAAGCACTTCCTTTGGTGAGCTTTAAAGGACCAATGACAAGAGCTAGGACTCAAGCACTTCAAGACCACATTCAATCTAACTTTTATCTCTTGGAAAAGCATGAAGAAGCACACCAAATCAGTGGAAACACAAAAGAAGTGTTGTATGTTTTATTAGATTATCGTCTGTCTGTAATAGATTAAAATCATTTTTTCTGATACCTTTAATTGTAATGCCTCAATTTACCATTTTGTTATTATTGATTTTTAATGAAAATTCTTTTCGATTTGCTTAAAAATACTAAACCACAATTTTTCATTACTGAGTAATATTCATAATTCTGAAGTAACATATAATAAGATTACAAAAGATTTTTCCTCACTGATTGATATTTATAAATCTGATGTACAATAAAAAGCATACTGGTATCAATTCTATTACATAGTAAATACATCTTCAAACATAACCTCTTCAAAATATTACATCTTCAAACAAAATTCTCTTCTTGTAGATAGCTAATAGCTTCTCTTTGTTGTTCATCTGCTCACCCAAATAAAATTGGGGTCATAGCAGGTGTCAACCACAGACACAAAGTACAGGGTAAGTTTATGATAAACATAATTTGAGCAAATAAAATATATTCAGTATACAATTAACAACATCCTTAAAGATGCATGATTCCCTTAGACTCTTATCATGATGCATGATTCTCTTAAACTCTTATCATTTGGTACCAACAGTCAAGATAGCCCCATCCCTATGGCACAGAACTGAAACGATCAGTCAGGGTCTCACAGTGTTGTAACAGGATTCTCACCCACACTCATGTGATCATCATGGGTGATGTGATTTCCCCACTACCAAGTACCCCCCAGTTCAGACCTCTCTTGTCTGAACGCTAGAACTCAGTTCCTGCAGCTATCTGACACACCTCCTCTTTGAGGCAACTCTTATACCTCCTCTCTGAGGTAACTCTTATATTCACCTCCTCTGTGAGGCAACTCTTATACACATGAGACATATGAAATTAATTCACTTATTTCATAACTCTTTTCATCAACTCATATTTATTTTACTCAGAAACTCAACATAAAGTATAGAACTCAACTTTATATTCATGTACAGAATCTCAGCATATTATTCATGTACAAAGATTTTTAGAAATACTCAACAACACATGAACTTCATGGAGATTTATAGAAACACTCAGCAACACATGGAACTTAGAGAAATTCATAGAAACTTTTAGCAACATATGAACTTCATGGAAACACTCAACAACACATGAACATTCAAACACTTATTCAAACAAAAACAACACTTAAACTATCTTTATCATAAAGCTTCCCTATACATACCTTATAATCTCTTATAAAGCTTGTCTTTCTCTACCTACAAAGCATGGCAAACTTTTCTTAAGGATACATTATCCTTCTATACGTGATCCTTCAATGAAGTGGAGTCTTCTTCTTATTTGATTTATGCTATAATAAGGAAAGGATGAAAATGAAATAAAGGTGATGTGGGAGAGAGCTTTTCACGTGAAGTGTTAGAAGGGTGGAGTCTTGAATGTGACTTCCACTTAAGGCCTCCTTCACCCCTTTATATAGTAGTTGGAAAATGATATAATATTCATGGACATTTCTACCCTTCCTAGCTAGTTACTCCCACTTGGTTTCATTGTAACTAAGTTTCATGTCATTCCATTATATCCTAACTAGATTTAAAAAAAATCTCCTAAGTCATGATGACTTACTTTACAAGTGTCACTACACTTGTCATGAACTTTACAAGTATCCCACCACTTGTCCAATTCATGAAGCTTCTTCCTCTTTTCCTTCCAAGTGTCTCAAATCATGAAGCTTCTCCATGATTCTTCAAGCTTCACGTGGATTCTAGGGAAAGGGAGAGAACTTTGCTTCATTTCATGTTACTTTGTATCCATATCCTTCAAGACATGACACCTTGCTTCCAAGTGTCCTTCCACTTGTCTTCAAGCCATGAAACTTCTCCATTCTTCCTCCTCCTACGCGTGATTTATCAAGGGAACAAGAGAAGATTTTTCTTCTAATTTTGTGCACATATATGATAGCTTTCTCATTCCTATATTAATAGTGAGTTACTAGTGGCTAGATATTTCTTAAGCCTTCATGATTGTATCTTATCATTTTAATTTATGAAGCTTAAGATATTTTTCTAAAAGAGAAGAAAATTATATGATTCTCCTGGTATCCACATGTCACCTTTCATGAGGAAGAAGAATTCAATTTGAAAATGGCTTCACACATGGCATTCTTTAAGAGAAAATTGAATTTGTCTTCACACATGACATTTCATAGGAAGAAGTAAAATTCAATTTGAACTTAGCTTTACACATGGCATTCATAAGAGAAGTTCAAGTTCAATTTGAACTCTTCTACTTAAAGGATAATATTAAATAATGAAACTCTAGAGTTTTCCAGAAATTGACTTTAATGACAATTAAAATTACTTACAAGCAGTTTTGTATAGAGTGATACACAACCTTACATACGAGACTGCTTTTATCTTAATTCTGATTGGTCTGTACTATTTTTGATCATTAAAATTATTAAACCATTTTATTAAATAAATATCGACGCCCCACAATTTAGAGAAAATTCTATAGACTCTATTTATTATTTTTCCATATTTTTCCAATGCTTGAATTCTTCTGACTAATGTTTCAAAGTCGTCACCTTATAAAATTCATAGAAATTCTATTCTAGAGTTTCTTGTCACAAACTATTTTGATATTGTGTCATTCAAGAGTATTCTGTAATTTCATCAGGTTCTCACAAAATCTCTAAGGATATCTGGTCATTTCTGGCCTGAAGGGCATTATGGTAAATTCATCATTCATTCTAGGGGCATAATTGTCATTTTCACCATAAAATATCTAGCCAAAAATATCTAAGGTTATTCTTGTCATTTCCAAAATATACAAGGGCATTTATGTAATTTTCATCTTAAAATATCTCACTAAAATATCTAGGGTCATTTTTGTAATTTCTGATTTAAGGAAAGGGTAATATGGTCATTTCTCTTCGAACATTTCCTTAATGTCTCTAATTGATATTTCACTCAATTAATTCAAAAATAGGCCAGTCAAATTTTCTCATAATCTAATACTTACATCAAGAATAATTCATATAACGTATATTTGAAATTTCAGGGTGTTACATTAATCGATTACCAAATGCCTGTAATCAATTAAATCAACATCAGGAAATTAAAAAGCAAGGCTTGTCTATTTTAATTGATTACAAGAAAGGTGTAATCAATTACATAAGCCTGAAAATGTAAAAAAAAAAAGACTCTGTTTTAATCGATTACAAGTGCGGATTAATTGATTAAATCAATTTTAAAATTGCACTGCACATGTTGAGCAGCCAGGAGTCACTTTAGGGAAAACTTACACTTCAAGCTTCATTTGGGCTTCATTTCAATTTGCATTTTTCTTACATTTAGTGACATTTAGCTTGTAATTTCGTAGCCTATATAAGGTGCCAAAACTGAATGTAACTAACTTTGGTTCATTAATACAATTATGAAAACTGTTGTGAGAGTTTCTCTCTTGTTCTTGTGTAAGAACTTCTTGAGTCTTATCAGTGGCTTCTCAATGCTATTGTGGTGATTCTTCCTAGGCTTATTGGAAAGCTTTTCCATGGTGTCATCCATTGTCATTCTTAATCTCTCTTCCATCTTCCATTGATGAATTAAGAAGCTTAAAACAACCCCAATTCTTGGGAAATTGTAGAATTTAGAGTTCTTGAGGTTTGCTTGAAGATTGGGTTTCATTGCAAGGTAGATTTAGGAAACTTAATGTCTAATGGTTGTAGACATTCCATCACATCCACACCAAGCAGTTGCACAAGGATAATTTACACAACACTTTAACTAATCTAAACTAGTCAAATAATCAAATAACACAAGAAATACATCAAACATATATTTTCAATTATCGAAATTTCAAGGTGTTACATTGTCTGCTAGTGTGATTGCTAAGATATGAATGTACGATGCAATTTTATTATTTCTTATGAATGCCTAAGACCAAGAGAGTGTGAACTTCGACAATTCTATATGTGGCGTGTGATTTATTTTTCTGCAATATATTGATATTCACCTATACACCTTTGGTCTAAGTCTGGGGGTGTCTAACCCTAGGCAAATTGCTTGTTATGAATTTTGGGATGTTGTAAATATAGTCGTTATGCTGTCGAATTTTATATAGATTTTGGTGAAAAGTGATTTCTATCACTTAAGGGGACTAGAATGGTTCCCTGAAAGTATTACATAGGCTTAAGCCTCGTCTCTCTTTATGTGTGTATGAATGTTTGTTTTGTGTGTTGTACGCGACATGAAGGCTACGCACGCAATGCAGTGGAAAGATGCAAGAAGATTGAAGGAGAGTAAGGAATTCTTAGTTCTATCCCATTTATAAGATAACGTGTTTTGTTATTAACATTCATCTATGAGATGGTGTGATTATGGTTAGATTCCAACTATAAGATGGTTGAGGTATATGATTGTGGTCTATCTGCAAGATGGTGAGATTTATATTGAGAAATGGATAATTTAGAGTGTACATGGTGGTATAATGGGCGGAGAGGTTCCATGAACTTGGAAATATTAGCAAGTGGTGACTATTCGGCATTTGGTGCACTCATTTTGCATAAGGAACTCATAGGCCTCACTTTGTTACTCCTGAATGGCTCCAAGACTATAGTATTTGGAGTTAGGAGCTTGGGAATCGGTATACGTTGTACCCATATGTGGCGATCACTCCCAAATGTTATCCATGTGGTTGTGTAAGACCACCAATACTTGGGAGGCTTGGTGGCATTGTTGGGCTCTGTTATGTGTCGAGTGTGATCGTCAATTGTGTCTAGTGTGATTTTTAATGATATTAAGTGTAGTATTTGACTGTGTTAAGAGTGACAGTCAACAGTGTTAAGTACAATAGTCATTTATGTCAAGTGTGATAGTTATGCGCTCTAGGGCATCAAGAGTATTGTTTGTCTAGAAAACTACACCATGGTTATGTAAGTTGTATGTTTTGTATGTTGTTTGTGACATTTAAGGAGTAGAGGACTCACTCCTACAACCAACAACTTTCTGGTACTGACGTCAAAGGAGACCATAATGATCTCATGCCTACGGCCTGCAAAGATAGAGGAGTACAAATAGCTATTGTGGCACTTAGAGCCTTCATCTAAGGAGGATGAGGATGATCATTCCGAGGATCCGTCTTAGATACAATTTGGTAACTTGGGTTGGGTAGATGTTTGCTTTGAGACCTAGGTTTTCTTTTGGATGTATCCGTTTTAGAGTTAGGTGTACCTAGATTCAAAGTCATATTTGTTACATATTTACATGTTACACTTACTTTTAGACATTTATGGGATACATTTTATTTTCTGGTTACACGGTATTATGGTACTTTTATTATTATTTATGAAGACTATGTTGTTTCACTCTTGTATTTAATTATTTTGCTGCAAGGTTCAAATCTAAAGGTCATGATTATTGAAAACCTATTACGAATTTTTTTTAATTGTGTTGACTTTCAAGAAATGATGTTAATGTGCTTTTATAAGTTTTAATAAAATTTATTTACCTGAGTTTTACAATGAAATTTATTTGTATATATTTTCAAATATATATATATATATATATATATATTATCTCTTAATTATAGCCAATACATTTCAGATAAAAGTTAAAGAATATCTTAATTTATTGACATGTATTTCAAGAATAAAAAACTTAATGAGAGTTGTCCGAGCAATGTTTTGATCTAGAATCTAGAGTGTTAAATGTAATGTGTTTAGTTTGACTGAAATTTAAAAAAAATAATATTTATATAGAAATAAAAGAAAAATCTTAAAAGAAACTAATAGAAACAAGTCATTAGTATTTTAGGTTTAAGTTAAATTAAGTATTTAGCATGTCAATTAAATATGACACACAAACAATTTTTATTTTTTTTATGGTTTTCCTACATCAACAAGTGTAGAATAGGCAGATCTAAATTTTGTTTACGGAATTAAGGAAAAAGAAAAAATAATGTTTATTCAAGTCATCTACCTTAAAATGTGATTATGAAGTAATTTAATATTATATTATTTTCTTTAATTATCTAATTTTACCATGATTTCAGATATTTTATTGTAAAATTTAATTTAATTTCAGTCTATGCTACTTTTTAAGTAATTTAATAAATTAATATGATCTAAATTATTAATTTAGCATATTAGTCACACTGCATAGTATTTATTTTCTACAATAAATTTATTAAATAACATTGTGAGACAAAAATTAAATAATTAATAATATAAGTAATATTTTTCAAATATTTTATTTTATAATTTTGTCTGAAATATAAAAAGAAAGGAAAAAATTAATTCAATTACATGTAATTTCACGAGCAAAAACCAAATTAAATTTAAAGATTTCAATTTGTAATAAATAAAAAAATCAACTACTAAAAATATTCATAAAAAAACGTGTCCTAAACATAAATATATTTTTCTCTTTCAAATTAAATTTTATTTTATCCATGTCAATTTTCTATATTTTACAAATAAAGATAAAATGACCCACGCATCGTGGGGTAAGAACACGAGTTTATGAACATATATATAATCAAAACTCCAATCGCGACCACATGATTTATACATGGACATCTGGAGCATTATACAGCAAGATCAAGGTGGTAGCCACTTCACAATAATTCTCCAATATACATAGACTTCAGAACTCCATATCATCTAATTTGAAGATATATAATGCAATAATTCATAGTATTACTTTTCGTTAGTGCATAATGTACCAAAATTTACAGAGAAGAATAAATTGGTACACCTGGTAAGGTGGCTCCATAATCGACAATAAAATTGTTGCCCGTGACATACTCTGAAGAATCATGAATAAGATAACGAGCTAGAGATGTCAATGCTGGATCTGAAGTACCTAATCTTCTCAAAGGTATTATTTTCCTGACCACATCATTCAGCCAATCTTTTTGTAATAAATTTTCAGTTATTTCAGATTTGAAAATTCCAGGGGATATGGAATTTACTCTAATTTTGTGCATCCCCAATTCCATAGCCATGACCTGTCAAACACAATTACATCAGATAAAGATATCAATATGCTGTTTATACAACATGAACAATAATTAGTAAAATCGTAACCAGCTTTGAATTTTGTGCATGACTTTATCTAAATAACACATTGAACATTTTGTTGAATATAGCAAACTTAGAGCACAATACCATACGCAATTATAGATCGTATTGTGAGAAAACAAAGATAGTTTAGATGTACTGAGAAGGTTTATTACGTAGCTCTGTCTCGCTGGATTATTAAGGGCAACAATAAGGAAGTTTGATTCAGTACCTTAATTACGTAGGCAAAAATATTCCGTAGTTATTCCTAGCTCCTGACCTTTTAATGCATATGAATATGAATAATTCTCTATGCAGGTGGATGAAAAGCTAACCAAAATTTAGCAACTTTCCGAATGTGAGTTCTTATACTAATATTGCAGATTCTAAGCAGTGTTATTAAAAGTAATAGGACCCATAAAATTAATTTACACACGGTGCTTAACACCTGCTGCCCTATCATTGTATGTATCGACACAATATTGAGGCTACTGCAAAATACAAGCTTTCAAATGAGTACAAAGTAAAAAAAAAAAAAAGTGATACAGGTCATTTATGCCGTTGACATAACTGCAGCATCCAGAAGCATTAAAAATCATACCAAGTAATGATTAACCTATAATATTATTGGTCCAAGTGGTACTGATCTTGGATTCATTAAGCAAGATCTAATGTTCAAGTCTTGTGGATAGAAAAAACGTGATTGGAACTTGGGAGGTGAGACTCCATCAAAGATGGGTCAGTTAGATTCTCCAATAGAGATTAGTTATAAAAACAAATTCAGTGGATATTTTACACTAATAACATGCTAAGAAAAAAAAAAAAAAGAGTAAGCCATAATTAAGGGATATTAGATCACAAAAATTCCATTTTCTCACTTTCTCTATCACGTAAAAAAAAGATAGCCTTACTTGTGATAAAGGTGCTAACTTCTTGGGCTGCAACGCTCTTACTCTATATATTGAGAGGCACCCTTCACCTAGGTATTAAAAAAAACACTAACCCCTCTCACATCTGCAATCCCTTTGCTAACCATAGGCATCAAACTGTCTTTTGCAGGTACCCCCATCCACACTGCCGTGAGGGAGCAAGAACATTGAGAATAATCAAGATTTGTGCCCAAGCCCTTTTCAAGATTCAGGTAACAAATGGTATAAAAATGTCCAGGTAAGTGACAATATTGAAGTTGTGGTGATGAAATGCTCATTAATGTAACAAATATCTAGGACAGAAATTACTCAAGAGCTGTAAATGTGAAGCTGTGACAATTATCAAGTAGTGGCTAAAATGATAAAGGACTATTTAAGGATCATGATGATGGATGTCCATTCCAAGTTGAAGGTCTAGAAGGAGAGCTTGAAGCATTTCCTTTGGTAAGCTTTACCCAAGCCTTTCAAGATCACATTAAAAGTCTTGTCTGTTGTAATAAGCAAGTACTGTTTGTATTAATCGATTACAATGTTTCTGTAATCGATTACACAAGCAAATTCTGTCTGTATAGCAAATTCTGTCTATTTTAATCGATTACAACGTATCTGTAATCGATTAAACAAGCAATTTTGTCTGTTTTAATCGATTACAACGTTGCTGTAATCGATTATACAACACTGAAACGCTCTGTTTTAATCGATTACGTTTCGTATTAATCGATTATTTTCATTTAAAATGGTAGTGCTTCTATAGATTTTTGTTGTTTTTGTAATGGACTTTGATATTTTCACAAATAGACCTAAACTTACATTTTTAGGTGTTTTATTAGAAGCCTAGCCATATAAATATTCAGACTTTGCAATTTTCGGTGAACTTTGATTAATGAAATTAAGCTTTTGCTTGAATTGAGAGCTTAGCCTCTTGTTGGTTCTTGATTGAAACCAAATTGATTCTTATCAAGGAAGCTTTACTTTGTAGCGAATCCTCTTACGACTTATCGTTCCGTTTGTGGATTGTGGCATCATTCCTAATCCTTAATCTTCTCCATTTTTCTATTTGAGTTTCAAACCATAATTCATGGAGTCTTGAAGTTTGCATTCCGAAAACGATCCAATCCAAGCATTCATGTCTTGGAAGTCATCATGTGGTAATCAGAGCTTGATTCCGGAAAACATTTCATAAAGATTTCTATCTATGTTAATTGCATTTTCGTTTTTTTTTTTTTTTCTGGAAAATGAAAATTGGAAATCATGATTCTTACTTGTTTGTTGTTCTTTGTGTGTTTCTTGTGTGATTTTTGAGTTTAGCTTACAATTGCATTCAATTCCCCCTATCATTTTGTTGAATTTGGAGTTGTTTTAAATATGGGTTGTTCTTCGTGTTTTTCATGAAACTCATAGCATTTCTGAAAATTTTCTGAGTTTGATTCATAAATTTCTGTCTAGAGAGAATTGAGGTGTTTGTGCAAATATCAAAAGTTTCAGGTCCTAAAAAAAAATTAGGAACGACCAAAAGACAATTTTTAAAAGTATATTGGGGTCAAAATGAAATATAAAAAAAATTTGAGGACCCAAGAGTAAAAAAAAAAAGTTGACAAACAAAATTTTATTTTAAAAGTCCTCTCTCAGAGTGCTTCTTGTTGCTTTATAGCACTATCTTTTTGCATAATTACAATGATTTATATTTAGTCAATTTTTTTCTTCATAATTGTCTTCTTTGACTTTCCTTTTGAGTTGTGTTTTTCTTTTTTGAGCTTTTATTGCTTGTCTTCTAAATTTTCAATGTTTTGTCTTAGAGTTTTCTTTCTTCCTTGACCTCTTAAGTTGAGTTTGGATTTGTTTCATCTTTCACTTTGAATATTCTTTGAATTGGAATCTTTGGTTGAATTTTAAGAGTTGAAAAAGAGTTAGAAAGTGAAAAAAGACAAGAGTGAACCTTATAGAAAAAGTCTTACAAGTGTGAAACATGAGTGTTAAAGAGTGTAAACACTTAGTGAGTGGTAAGGTCCATTTTCTTGTAACAATGGTGTCCGATAGCGATAGTGATTCACCTTCACCTAGAACCGCTAAGCTAATGACTTCATTGGCTAAGCACATGGATAGGTTGCAAAGAAATGTTGAAAGGAGAACGGGAGAATGTTTTGATGAGATACAATGAAGTACCCAAGAGCTGAGTGGAAGAATGGAGCACATGGAGAGAATGAGACATCATAGGTCACCTCATTCTTCTCACGGGAGTGATGATGGCCACGAAGATGGTAGAAGGCATAGGCATAGGAGGAATAGGGATGGAATGAAAGATGTGAAATTTAAACTTCCCAAGTTCCCAGATACTAATGACCCGGAAGCTTACCTTGATTGGGAGATAAAAGTTGACCAAGTTTTCGATTGTCACAATTTTAGTGAAGAAAAGAAAATGAAGTTTGCTAGCTTGTCAAGGCTTGATGGACTCAAGTGCAAATGGAAAGAGGAAGATTGAGGAGATTTTGACCGGACACATGGTTTATAATGAAAGGAATCGTGAGGGAAAGATTTGTCTCACCTCAAGACATAAGGGATTTGCATAACAAATTACAAAGGCTCTATCAAGGAAGTAGATGTGTTGTTGAATATTACAAGGAGATGGAAATTTCTTTGGTAAGAGCAAACATTGAGGAGACTAATGAGGCTACAATGGCTACATTTTTGAATGGCTTGAATAGGGACATTCAAGATGTTGTAGAACTTCAAACCTACAACACCATGGATGAACTTATACATAGGACTACGAAAATGGATCAACAATTGAAGAGAAAACAAGCCTACAAGAAGTCTTCATATGGTCATTCGTCTTGGAATGATAAGGACACTTCCAAGAAGGAGGGTTCTTCTTTCCACCATATTGAACGGATGTCTTCAAGAGGTAATTCTACTTCTCCTCCTCATTCCCTTACAATAAATCTAATTCAATTAAATGCTTCAAGTGTTTGGGTAAGGGTCATATTGCATCCCAATGCCCTAACAAAAGAGTCATGATTGTGTTGGAAAATGGAGAGGTGGATAGTGAGTCATCTAGGAGTTCTCATAGTTCCTCTAATGAAGTTGAGGATGATTGTTTTCTTCAATCGGAAGAGGAAGATCTTTTGATGGTAAGACGACTCATGGGAAGCTTGTGCAAAGATAGAGATGATACACAAAGAGAAAACATTTTCCATTCTAGATGCTTAGTGAGTGAAAAGGTTTGTTCTTTAATCATTGATGGAGGAAGTTGCACAAATGTTGCAAGCACTAGATTAGTGGAGATGCTTGGTTTAACAACTGCCCCTCACCCTAAACCTTATAAATTGCAATGGTTGAGTGACAATGGTGAGTTGGTTGTGGATAAGCAAGTGTTGCTTACATTCTCCATTGGAAAATATGTTGATGAAGTGCTTTGTGATATGATTCCTATGGAAGATAGTCATGTGCTGCTTGGTAGACCTTGACAATATGATAGAGATGTTATACACAATGAGGTCACCAATCGTTACTCTTTCCTTCATAAAGGTCAAAAGGTAGTTCTCTCACCTTTGTCTCCAAGTGAGGTGTGTGAGGATCAAATAAAAATGAGATTGAAAAGAGAAAAAGAAAAGAAACTCAAAGAAGAAGAGTCCTTTGAGAGACAAAAGCCGAAAAGAAATATATGACAAAAAGAGTGAAAAGAAATAACAAAACAAAATAGAAAAAAAAAAGTGAAAAACAATTGGTGATAAAACCGGGTTTGTTCATCAAACCTAAGGAGTTCAAAAGAGTAATGCTAGCTAGACAACAAATATATTTACTCATTCCCAATTATATGTGTTTGTCTTTTAGTGCCCTTGAGTTATCTCAAGGTTTTGATACACTTGTTAAGGAGCTTGAAGATGTCCTTCTACAAGATATACCCCACGGCTTGCCTCCTTTAAGAGGAAATGAGAATCAATTTGTTCTTGTTTCGGAAGCTTCACTTACTAATAAGGCTGCCTATATGCCTATTCCAGAAGAAACCAACAACATCACTGTAAGGTATCAACATCCTAATCCTAGACTTGATGATAAGGTAACCAAATCTACCCCTTACTTTTCTTCTTTTGAGGCATTTTATGCTTTTCACACGTTATTCCCTCTTGATCTCATTTCCTTTCCTAATGATTCTTCTATTTTGAGTATGCATGGGCTCTTTAGAGCTACTTTTGTTAGGAATCTCCATGGAAGTATGCGAAATCAAATTGAGTGGAAGATGGGGCAATTTGCACGACTTGCCAACAAGGGGAGAAAGACATTGGTATTTTACCCCGGAGATTGGGTTTGACTACATATAAGAACGGATAGGTTTCCTTTTCCAAGGATATCTAAACTCCAACATATGGGTGTTGGTCCTTTCAAGATCTTTGAGAGGATTTCTGATATGCCTTCATGATTGAGTTGCCAAGTGAGTATGGGGTGAGTTCTAGTTTTAATGTCGTTGATCTTTCTTTTTGTGATGTCGGTATTTTGAATGCAAATCCGTGGACGGATTCTTTTCAAGGAGGGGATGATAGAGGACTATCTAAGGATCATGATGATGGAGGTCCATTCCAAGCCGAAGGTCTAGAAGGAAAGCTTGAAGCACTTCCTTTGGTGAGCTTTGAAGGACCCATGACAAGAGCTAGAACCCAAGTCTTTCAAGACCACATAAAAAGTCTTGTCTGTTGTAATAAGCAAGTATTATCTGTATTAGTCGATTACAACGTTTCTGTAATCGATTACACAAGCAAATCATGTCTGTATAGCAAATCATGTCTGTTTTAATCGATTACAACGTATCTGTAATCGATTACACAAGTAATTCCGTCTATTTTAATCGATTACAACGTTGTTGTAATCGATTACACAGCATTGAAATGCTCTATTTTAATCGATTACGCTTCGTGTTAATCGATTATTTTCCTTTAAAATGGTAGTGCTTCTATGAATTTTGGTTGTTTATGTAATGGACTTTGATATTTCCGCAAATAGACCTAAACTTACATTTTTAGGTGTTTTATTAGAAGCCTAGCCAATACTCAGACTTTGCTATTTTTGGTGAACTTTGATTAATGAAATTAAGCTTTTGCTTGAATTGAGAGCTTAGCCTTTTGTTGGTTCTTGATTGAAACCAAATTGATTCTTATCAACGAAGCTTTCCTTTGTGGCGAATCCTCCTACGACTTATCGTTCTGTTTGTGGATCGTGGCGTCATTCCTAATCATTCCTTAATCTTCTCCATTTTTCTATTTAAGTTTCAAACCATAATTCATGGAGTCTTGAAGTTTGCATTCCGAAAACGATCCAATCCAAGCATTCATTTCTTGGAAGTCATTATAAAATCAGCATGACACGGCTTAGTACTTTGATTTGCTTACATATACATTCCAGTTTTTTTTCTGTTTATACTTAGTACTTAAATTGAACTTTTTTTGGATTGAATATGTTCATCAATGTTTTCTTGTCTACAACGCATGCATCTTAACTCACTTGCACACTTGTTTCCTGACATATATACACGATATAAAAGAAAGTGGAGACTCCAGATTGAGCAGCATACCATTTCTCTGCCCAATTGAAATTCATTTGTAACCACACTTATTTATCTATAATGGCTAGGCCATACAGAACGAGTTTAGGAGGCCCAACTGTCCTTGTCTTCTTGAACATATGGCACATGCTGAACTGTTTAGTTTCAGTCATAGGATAGCCATGCGTTGGTCATGATTATAGGATTGACCATGTATTCTTTGACTTTGTTGAAGGCCCACCAACGTTCCTTCAGCCTGAGTTATCTTTATTCTTTAGTAAGGAGGAGATCTTTGATCTTCACAGTATGTAGACAAGAAGTCAAAGGATATTAATTTTCCCTAGTAAAGACGGCATTTTCTTTTAATTTCATGGTGGTGAAAACACTATGATTGCCTTATCTTTATTTATGTCCACCTGAATCCTAATTTTTATGCATTATAAAGTCAAGGAAACTATCACTGCATCATTGATGAATGCTGGAAATAGTAATAGTTAATGCACTAGGGAAAGGAAATTGTATTTTCATGTATCACATGATAAAATGCATTTAGTACTAATCTGGGGTATTAGTGTCTAGGAAGTTGAGTTCAATTAATATTATCCTAGGAGTAGGATATAGTCTCCACTCTATTAAAAGAATACTTAAATGAATGTATGTAGAATCTTTGTACTACTATGTTCTAATGAATAAAAAAAACTTTTTATTCTCTATGAGCTCTCTAAATTCAACTTGGTATCAGAGCATCCACAGAGCCCTGTCCTGCCACAATTCCCTTTAAATTTGGGACTCCTTTATTTTCATGTATTTTGTCTCTATTTGGGACTTCTGTTTCCTCACCCTATTTTCAAACATTTCTAAACACAAATTCCAACCACTCTCTCTCTCTCTCTCTCTCTCTCTCTCTCTCTCTCTCTCTCTCTCTCTCTCTCTCTATTTCTATTTGTTAATATTTTTTTTGGTCAAGTATGCTTTTAGTCCCTGATAAAAGTCCATCAATACTTTTAGTCCTTGCCATCAAATTTTGTTGTTAAGTGATGATGTAGCATTAAACTTTTTTGAGTGTTTTCTAGAAACTTGGATTTTGCAAACTTCCGATGCATGCCATTTCCAAGCTGCTTGACAATATTGAATCAAACCAAAGTCATCAAGTCATATTGCAAACTCTGTCAGCAGATTACAAGTTTGCTTGTAAGTGAACACTCAGCTAAGCTTAGGGCCTTGATTTTTCGTAGTGTGCATAGATTACCTCCCACGTTCAATTGAATAGTAAGCCTATTCTAAACAAACAAACCAACCAAAAAAATATAAAATCAAACACTACATATGCTATCTGTTGTGATATAATGTATGATAGATCCAAGCTAACTTCTACTTTAGCTTTTATCTGAATTTTGACAATTTTGCATTTCAATATACCCTGATTAATCAGATAAATCAAATTCTGTAATTGTATATCACAACACAGGAAACAATTTTCATAATCTTGATTCATTTACTTTTTGCTATAATGCAATGATCAAGTAAACCTATTAAGAAATTCAAAGAAAAAGCAAGAGGGAATTAAAAAAGGTGGTTTGGTTTAAGAAAAATCATGTCGAGTAGTATTATTACCTTAGTCAGCATGTTTACTCCTGCCTTCGAAGATGCGTAGGCAGCAGCTCCAGGCAATTGCCCCCGATTCAAACCAGAAACGGAAGAAATATTAATAATTGATCCCTTAAGCTGGACATCATACATGCGTTTGCATACATATTTTGACACCAACCAACAACCAGTTAGGTTAGTATTGAAGACATGATCCCATTCCTCTTCAGACAATTTCAAGGGTGATTTAACACTTCCTACACAAAATAAAAAATAGGAAACATCACTAGTATTTTTAGGAAGTAATCAAAAGTTTCAATGTGTTCAAACCCTTCAGTTAGGCCCTCAATGTTAGAATTAAACAAATCATTTCTGCTTTATTATTACTATTTGGGGGATATAATTGACAGTTAATGCAAAATAATGATGGTGGATACTTTATACCAACAACATAATTAGAAAAAAAAAAAAAAAAAAAAAAAAAAAAAAAAAAAAAAAAAAAAAAAAAAAAA
>PYAF01005120.1:271281-304318 GCA_007407185.1 Glycine tomentella | reverse complement strand
ACTGTATCATGGACTGTATTTATTTATTATAATTGTACCGTGGTGAGGGCGAATCGTTTATGTTACAAATCAATCACAAACTTAAAGCAAAGAAGAAAAGAAACTTTTTTGAAAAAAAATTTACAACTAAAATCATTCTAATACAAAATGGTCACGAAATTTCATTTAAAATCAATCAAGCAAAGAGAGGCGTTACAAATTTACTAAGATCAAAGATAAGTGACGACATTGTACACCTAGATTTTACTAAAATAAGACACTTATCAGAGGGGTCTCCCACTACATCACACATGTTCAAACCTTGGTGAACCAACTCAACCGAAATAGAGAAGCGTTAACCGATGCGCGAGTTATGGAGAAGATTTTGAGGTCATTAACCGACAGTTTCGAGAATGTCTTATGTGTTATAGAAGAGTCAAAGGACCTAACAATGCTCACGGTCAATGAGCTTACCGATTCTCTCGAGGTGCACGAACAACATAAGAAGAAGGAGGAGGAGACACTCGAGAAAGCACTTCAAACCAAGGCATCAATCAAAGATGAAAAGGTACTCTATTATCAAAACTTTTGAGGTAGAGAGCGTGGCAGTGGAGGTCAAGGAAATGGTCGCGGTGGTAGAGGTCGCGAACAAGAAGGACATTATGAGGAGATGGAGCAATCAAACCAACAAAATTGGTGTGGAAGAGGACGCGGTCGTGGGAGAGGTGGTCGGTCAAATTATTCCAACATTGAGTGCTACAAGTGTGGCAAATATGGTCACTATGTCAAGTATTAATTGTGGCAAGGTGGGGCATTTTGCAAAAGAATGTTGGGTCGAGAAAAAGGTGGAAGAAACAACCAACCTAATCATGGAAGATGAGGAAGCAAACGAAGGTTTTCTTTTGATGGCACACAACGAAGTCAACACCAACAACGACACGGTGTGGTACCTTGACACATGTGCAAGCAACCATATGTGCAGGCACAAGCACCTATTAAAAGAGATACAGAAGGTTGAAACTGGACATGTGTCGTTTGGAGATACGTCGAAGGTTGAGGTCAAAGGCCAGGGTACGGTTTGTTATTTTCAAAAGGATGGCTTAGTTGGGTCAATCCAAGATGTGTATTACGTACCAGACCTCAAGATTAACATTTTAAGTATGGGGCAACTCATGGAGAAAGGTTATTCGGTACTTATGAAAGACCGGGTATTACACTTGAAATATAAGCACGGGTGTTTGGTCGCTCGAGTTTAAATGGGGAGAAATCACATGTTCAAGCTGAATTTGAGAAGCCTTCAAGAAAATGTTTGCGAGTCACATAGAAGACAACACTTCGTTGTGGCATCTTTGTTTTGGTCACCTACATCATGGTGGTCTAAACGAGTTGGCGAAGAAGAACATGGTGCACAGGCTACCGGGCATGGACTACGAAGGAATATTTTATGAACAATGTGTGCTCAGCAAGCATATGAGAACTTCGTTACAAAAGAAGGCAGAATATCGGGCTAAACAACCCCTCGAATTGATTCATACCAACATATGTGGACCAATCACCCCTGAATCTTTTAGCGATAAAAGGTATTTCATTTCCTTTATTGATGATTTCTCACGATAAACTTGGGTTTATTTTCTGAAAGAAAAATTCGAGGCATTCGAGGTGTTCAAAAAGTTCAAAGTAGTGGTGGAAAAGATAACTGGTAGACACATCAAATCCATACGATCCGATAGAATTGGCGAGTATACTTCAACGGCTTTCATGGAGTATTACGAGGAGCAAGGCATAAGGCGATTTCTAACTGCACTGTACTCTCCCCAACAAAACGGTGTGGTTGAGAGGAAGAATCAGACTGTTCTTGACATGGTTCAGTGAATGCTCAAGAGCAAGAAGATGCCTAAGGAATTTTGGGCCGAAGTCGTGCAATGCGCCATCTATATGCAAAATCGGTGTCCACATACGAAGTTGGATGATCAAACACCACAAGAGGCATGGAGAGGACAACAACTGATAGTTTCTCATCTCAAAGTATTTGGTAGTGTGGCCTATGCACACATATCATATCAGCAAAGAATAAAGGACAAAGACAAAAGCAAAAGGTATATTTTTATTGGGTATGTTGAGAAAACAAAAGGATGCAAGTTACTTGACCCAATAAGCAAAAAGGTTATGGTTAGTCGTGATGTACGAGTTAATGAAGCAAGCGGGTGGGATTGGAATAACTCAACGGAGGTTATCAACGAAAATGGAGGATCATCAACCGCTATACCAAAAATCATATCGACAAATCCTGAAACTACCGATGACGAAGATGAACTGCAACTACCCAAAATGCGAAGTTTGTAAGATTTGTATGATTCGACAAATGAGGTACATATTGTATGTCTTTTGGCAAATTCCGAGAATATAAGTTTTGAAGAGGCGGTGCAAGACAAGAAGTGGCAAACTGCCATGGACGAGGAGATTAAAGCAATTGACCACAACAACACATGGGAGTTAGCCGAGTTGCCGAAAGAAAGTCAGCCCATTAGTGTGAAGTCGGTGTTCAAGGGAAAGATGAATGCTCAAGGCGAGATAGAATGGTACAAGGTGCAACTTGTTGCAAAGGGATACAAGCAAAAAGAGGGAATCAACTATGACGAGGTGTTTGCTCTTGTTGCAAGAATGGAGACAATCCGATTGCTCATTTCACAAGGGGCTCAATTCAAATGGTCAATATTTCAAATGGATGTCAAGTCGACATTCTTGAATGGTGTGCTCGAAGAAGAAGTCTACATCAAACAACCACCCGAGTACATGAAAAGTGGAGAAGGGAAGAAGGTGTTGAAATTAAAGAAGGCACTTTATGGGTTGAAGTAAGCACCGTAGGCATGGAATACTTATAATGACCCTGAGACCTGGCGCGGGTGGCGCGGAGGTCCACGCGGTTAGCGCCAGGGTGCTTAAGCTGGAAAACCATGTCTGGAAGTTGGCGCGGGTGGCGCCAGAGCGGCGCGAGTCGCGCGGGAAGTGTTCTGGAAAGTGAGTGTTCTCTGGAAACTCACGCGGACAGCGCCAATATGGCGCTGGTGGCGCCATTGGTTTTAAGGCCAGCGCGGTCAACGCCAAGGGTGGCGCGGGTCGCGCCACAAGTGGTTTGGAAGATCAGTTTTCTCTGGAATCCGGCGCGGTCAGCGCCAGGGCTGGCGCGGTTGGCGCCATGGGCTTTAAGTGTGGCGCGGGTAGCGCGGGGCTTGGCGCGGTCAGCGCGGGACGTCTGACAGAGTTGGTATAAAAGGCCAAGTCGCGATTTTTGGGAGGAAACCCAGCTTCTTCTTCCTCTGAACGTCCAACCTCCATTGTTGGAGCTTCTAAGCTTGCTTTTGCTCCATAGTTCACCAAATCAAGCCTTTTAAACATCAATCTTGATGGAAAACATCTTGTGAGCCTAAATCCTTCATCCATTTCCCTTGAAAACCCCAAATTAGAGAATCCCTTTCTCAAGGGAAGTTCTTGAAACTTGAGTTCGGCGAGGAACGGCGACGGTTTGTGAGTACCCAAGCTAGGGGAAGTTGTTCTTGGGCCATCCTCGTCGTTATTGAGCTAAGAAACTCAAGTTTCACCATTTATTTTGTTGATTGGGGTTTTGGGTGAATAGTGACCCACTTTTGATAGAGCTTGAATTAGCCTTGGGTCCTTTAGAGATATGTGTTTAGAATGTGTTGAGGATGAAAGATTAGCTCTCAATTGTTAGTTTGGTGAACTTTGATTTATTGGCTCTATGTAAAGCATGTGTTGTGGTATATGCTGAATTAGTTGGCTTGTTTGACATGCTAGAGCCTTAATATGTGTTTTGTTGTGCCTTAGAGGCCATGAGAACGGTGCCATTGTGTGTGGTGTGAACCGTTCAAGCCCTATGTGAATTTTGAGGAGTTGGGCTATTGTGGTGAGCTTTGAACTTTGTGAGCTTTGGCAAGGCCAAGCTAGACCTGTGAGGGTCTGAGAATCACTTGTGAAGTGATTGAGTGTGTATTACACACTGTGGGTTATGCTTCTTGTTGTTTTCACGGCTTAAGACCGTTGTTGAAGCATTATATGTTTGATGTGATGTAGGACGTGAGACCGAGAGTTTCGGTGGTGGTGATAGTGAAGCCGGGAGAGCCGGTGCTTTGCTCAGAGCAGGTAAGCTCTTGGTCCTTGACTGTATGCCCTTTGTTGTGTTCTACCATGCACCAAATTTGGGTGATGGTTCTGTTATGGGCATTTGAATGTATATAGAAATTGTATGTTGATATGCTTAATTGAATAATGGTGATCTGAAAACTATGCTGTGAACTGATGTTGAAATGATCACGTTGATGTGAATGACTGATAGATTGTGATTTGAAACTCGTGATGAGAATTGGTTTCGCAATGATATGGACATGAGATTTATTGTGATGTGATTGGATGATAAATTGTTATCTGAGACCCGTGATGGGAATGAATATTGAAATGTTGAATTGTGTTATGTCTGTTGACTATGAGACCGAGATGTGAATCCTATGGTAGTAGGATAGATGACGAGAGATTGAGTAAGACCTGATGTGAGATGTTCCTGTGATATAGATGTAGCCTCCCGGATGGAGATGTTCCTATATCCACAGATGTAGCCTCCTCAGGCAATTGTTTGATATAGGATGTGAGATGTTCCTGTGGTATAGATGTAGCCTCCTGAATGGAGATGTTCCTATACACAGATGTAGCCTCACTAGATGGAGATGTGCCTGTTACATAGACGTAGCCTCTTAAGTGAGATGTTCCTATGTTTCAGATGAAGCCTCCAATAGATATGTTGTGGTCCGGGCAAGAGATGTTCCTAGTATATAGATGTAGCCTCCGTGAGTGGAGATGTTCCTATATACCTAGATGTAGCCTCTGCCGGATGATGTGCTATGTACCACCTGTTTGTAGACAGGATGGGGTGATACCACAGAAATGGTATATGTGAAAGGGGATGAGACCCTGTGTGATCTGATGACGAATGAGAAATGTTCTGAGATTGATGAAATGTACTATTTCTATGTATGTGCCTGAAAGTGAACCAGGGGAAGGAAATACTTTCAAGGGCCCTGAGTTTACTGAGATTTTATATCTCACCCCTTGTGTGGGGCTTATGTTTTGCAGGTGAATCCTCAGGAGGAGCGGACAGATCCCAAGGCAAGAAGCCTATGCAGGGATAGCGCTGGATAGATACCTTAGGCTAGATGATATGAGCTTGTGGCTCAGACTTTTGTATTAGCCTTTGGTTTGGTTTTGTTGTACCTGAGGGAAATCTTATGTACAGTTTTGTACTTAAGTAGACAACTTATGTGTAAACACCATATTATAATGTAAAGCATGTATGCTTATGGCATTTGTTGATGCCTTTTGTTATATTGCTTCCAAAACTGCTAATCTCTGATGTATTATGTGTTAATGGATGTTTATGCGTGGTAATTACCCCGTAGAGGGTAAGGGGTGTTACAATACTCATATTGATACATACTTCAAGGAGAACGGGTACAAACAATGTCCCTATGAACATGCCTTTAATGTGAAGAAGAGTGGAGGTAATATGTTATTTGTTGCTCTTTATGTTGATGACCTCATTTTTATGGGGAACAATGGTGAGATGATACAAGAGTTTAAGAGCACAATGGCATGGGAATTCGAGATGACAAATTTGGGTTTGATGAAGTTTTTCAAGTCTGGAGGTAAGACAAGGAGAGACGGGAATTTTTTTTGTCACAGAAGGCATATGCAAATGAGATTTTGAAGAAGTACAAGATGGCGTATTGCAACCCGATATCAACACCAGTGGGTGCAAAACTCTTGAAATTTGATGGAGGCGAACGAGTTGACGCCAGCAAATACCGGATTTTAGTGGAAAGCCTTCACTATCTCACATGCACAAGGTCGGACCTTTCGTTAAGTGTTGGCATTGTAAGTCGATTCATGGAGGAGCCAGCTTATTCACATTGGAAGGCGTTGAAGTGAATCCTACAGTATATCCAAGGAATAGTGTCACTCGGGTTATTTTATTCAAATGTGGAAGATTACAAGTTGATTGGGTACTCTGATAGGGATGGGTGTGGAGACTTAGACGATTAGAAAAGTACATCGGGTTATGTGTTCTTTATGGGTAACACAACATTTACTTGGCTTTCAAAGAAGCAATTGATCGTGATGCTCTCGACATGTGAAGCTGAATATGTGGTAGGGTCTTGGTGTGTATCTCATGCAATATGGCTCAGAAATCTGTTGGGTAAGTTGGAGCAAAAACAACTCGGTGCGACTGTGATACAAGTTGACAATAAATCAGCAATTGAGTTGGCAAAAAACCCAAAAGGCAAGTTTATAGACAAAGTTAATGAAATCAAAAGATAAGTGCCATCATTTAAAACATGATTTTAACTGAAATATGGCACTTATTTCATCCAAGATCATGTGAAGGAAGGAAGTGTGGAATTAGTGCACATGGCAAGTCAGGATCAAGTCGCAGATATGTTCATGAAACCGCTATCGATAATACTTCTCGACAACTGCAAGAAATTGATCAACATGAAGGATGGAAGAAGCATTTAAGTTTACGAGGGAGTTTTGTTGAATAAATTTAAATGTTAGTTTTAATGGGTTTAATTCAGTAGTTTTGTTTTAGGAGAATGAAAGGTCAAGAGTCAGTAGTTATTTTCTTTGATGAATGGCTATAATGGGTTTTGATTGTGGTTTATGGCTATGAATAACTATAATGGGTTTTGATTGTGGTTTGTGGCTATTAATAGAATTTAAGTCTTTCAATTCTTGAAAGGCAAATTACAGCCTATAAATAAATCATTGTATTGTTTGACAAGAGAAAAGAGAAAGAAGTTGAATAAAGATTTTTCTAAAAAAAAGCATAGGGAAAGATGCGTCTTAGCTCTTAGCTAGATAGCAACAGCTAGTTATATTCCCATTCATTCAACAACCTCCAGCATGGTGCATGCAAATCATTTCTGTTGATCCATACCAATATGCTAAATAATCATTGCAAAAAGAAAAAGCAATGTGATCCTACCAGTAGGTGAAGGCTGACCCATAGAACATGCAACTTGTCCCAATTTCTCTTTTATGCTCTGAAAATCCAAAACATCATTTCTCTAGTTACTAAGAGGTATTTGTACCTTAGAACAAATAGTTTTGCACAAATCAACTTCATGGTAAAATTCAGATTCAAGAGTCCAGAGTGAAAACAATGATGTACACACACAATTAACCAAGAGGAGGGGGTGAATTGGTTAACTCAGCAATTTTAAAAACTTTTTGAAAACTTTTCAGCAGTGGTATTAGATCGTATCACACTTGTTAACTTGAATCAATATACACTTTTCAATCAAACAAGTTTCTCCCTATACTTCAAGCAATTCAGACAAAAGCTCAATTGATCATGAAAGAAAACTCAACAAGATAAGCAAGAAATAGATGTCAAAAATCAGAAACAAAGTAACACCAAGTTTATACTGGTTCACCCCTCAAAATGAGAAGCTACATCCAGTGTCTTCTAATCAACCTTGATTAGAGTTCAACTAAATCAAAATATTCTTTACAATCCTTATTACAAGTGATAATCTTTATCCACACTAGATAAAGAACAAGAAACCTAAAACCCTATTAGATTCCTAACCACAAGATTTAGAGAACACTTCTCCAATCTTTCACCTAGAGAACCCTACTCTAGTTAAAGCTTTAAAGAACCTTTTGATCTTAGTCTACAAATAATTCTAAAACAAATCACAACACAAAAGAGTACAAGGTGATATCACCTAAGATTCACAATGGATACAATGAATGAATGCACAATACCATGCACTATAGGTTGATTGAAATCTTCGTAAAGATTATTTTCTCTTGAAACCTTTATGCTAACCCTTTGCTCATTTTTTCTTTCTCAATGTAGAAAGATTTCCTTTGCACAAAAACTTTGTATTTAACTGAGAAAAATTTCTTATCAGAGACTATTGAAAGCTATGGGAGATTTGGGTATTTCGCAAATTTGAAAAACTGATTCCTTTTAAAGTTTCAGACACAACAACTTTAAATAGAAAATAGAATTAACCGCATGTAATCGATTAATACGAGTATGTAATCAATTATTTAACCTTATGTAATCGATTAATATGCCAAGTAATCGATTAAAGTGTTCTTGAGCAGTTCTGGAAAACTTTGATGAACAAAGTAATCGATTAAGCTAAGACGTAATTGATTAAAGCAGACAAACTCAGTTAGAAAATAAGCTTCAGTAATCAATTACAGAAGAGTGGTAACTGATTAAGACAGACATGCTTAATGTATGAAATGAACTAAGTAATCGATTACACTTGGCTCGTAATCGACTAAAGTGTTCTATATGACTTTTCTGAAAATATTCTTTGCTGATGTAATCAATTACAGAAACAAAGTAATGGATTAATGCTGACATATTTTCTTTTTCAAAAAACAAAGTCATGAGAGAATCATTCCACATGCATCTTGTAATCATTCAACCTTTTCTTAAAACATGAATGCATGATTATGATTATGATTTATGCAATGCAAGGATCTCAGATTAAACCTCTTAAACAATCTTAACAAATTACAAATGCCATCAATTGAATGATATGTAAAAAGATAAAATCCAAAAGCTTTTTCATCATCCTTGATCAGCTCTTTATCATTCTTGATTAGCTCCCCCTGTATCCAACATAGAGCAAACCAATAAAACAAATGGCATGTGATTATATCAAATTCCACATTGCTAACGACCCTGTAAGGAAGATCAAATTCTTCCATGACTACCCTCTATGCACTCATAAACAAAGTATATGATGAATAAGTACTTAAGTTGAAATGCAAAAACAATATAGACTAACCAGATTTTACCCGAGTTTCAGCATTCAAAAGACGAAAACGTTTGTGAAAGAGTGCAGATTCCATGGAAAGAAACCATATCCTCAAGTCCTCCCTGGGAATACATGCATATATAATTATGTAATTTTAGTATATATGGAATAACTTGAAATATAATTAGGATTTCTTACGACAATTTTTCTTACTAATTTGTCTTTGTTCCTTTCTTTGTTCTGGATTAATACACTCACACAAGCATAAAATATGATCAATACACGTGTATTTACATAACATGGTTTTGGAATCACGAAAATTGGTTGAATATTATCTCCTTTGTTTTTAGTCAAAATTAAAGTGTCAATCTACTATTTAGAGTAAGATATTTACATATATCTCAGACGCCTTGCACTTATAACTGCTAAAATTTGCCCAACAAGCATGTTAAAACTAATATCCCTATCATAATATTTTTTGAAAAGGAATTCAATTTTAATAAGGCAATGCTATTTTACTGGCAACATGTAATCATATTGTACTGTACAAAATGGTAAAATTACACGTGGTCTACTACAGGAACTGCACATGTGTCTGCCCTCCGTGTCAACCCTGTTACAGGAACTGCACAGGTGTCTGTCCTCTATGTCAGTCCTGCTACAATAATAGTGCACATCTCTGCCCTCCATGTTAGTCCTTCTATAGTAATAGTGCACATCTCTGCTCTCCGTGTCAGCCTTGCTACAGTAACAACACACTTGTCCACCCTCCGAGCAGCCTTGCTACAGGAGCGCGGGACGTCAACCCTCTACAGCCAGGTCTCCCTATTCAACAACATATCTGTTACGCTTATTTAACAACATATTTTTTACGCTTATTTATTCAAATAAGTGTAACCACTTTATCTCCTAGAATATCTCCAATTATCTCCAAGGGATTATCTACAAATTGTTACTTATCTACAAGCAACAACATATCTACAAGGTACACATTATCTCTTATTCAAATTACATAACTGTCTGTTATTATCTGTTATCTTATCAACAAATTAGTTAACAAACAAAAGCCCAAGGCTCATACTCCACGCTATAAATACACCTTATACACACTCATCATTCATTCACCATCCGAGACACACTCAAAAATCTGCTACTCTTCTTTACTCTGAGACCACCTCAGACATTCTTACTCAGTTATAATTCTATAATTAATGTACTTACTGGAGTGTTGAAGTCTTTTCCTTTGTTTTGCAGGTCCCCCTCCTTAACAAGGTTGATTCACCATCCGACGTGCATAATTTGGAACCCACTTGGGCCCCGTCCATCATCATACGTGGAATTTCTAGATTTTGGTAATAACACATATAATAATAGAAGGAGCTTTTAGAACAAGTTAAAGAAAGTCCATAACAAGGACAATGCCAATTCATACAAATAAAATAGAAAGTATGAAGTAGTTTATATTTTTTTGCTCCATAAAGTTATTTCAGAATAATTTCTCTCTGTTACCTTAGAATAGTTCAAATAATTTCTCTCTTTGGTGTCTTTGATCCTCAACAGAAGCAAAACCTATTAAATCAAAAATGTTAGCCTAAAAATATCTCATAATTCATTACTTAAAAATCAGAGATAGACCAAATAATTTGGATACCGAAATAAAGTCCCAGCATATATATTTAGCCTTTTTTCCTCTGTGCTGCAAGTGTTGTTGTGGTTCTTGAATAGAAGCAACATCATGTTTTAGTGTGTGATTGGTGCTTGTGGTGTGTGTATAGAATTGAGAGCAAGAAAAAATATTTTAATAGTGATTAAATTGAGAAATGACCATTAGTGATTAAAAAATCTAACTTAGTGCACATGTAACTAGAGTCAAGACATACCATATGACAAACATACCCATATTTCATAATCTAAAATTGAAACAGTGTAGATAACTATATGACAAACATACCCTGAAGCATCAATAAGTGAAGATTCAAGACCACAATTTATGCATAATATAAAAATTAGGATTAGCGTAAAGAGGCCACACAAGTTTCGTTGTTGCGAGCCTTCTAAATACGCTAGCAAATAATGGAGAAAAGAATGCCCTGGTCAGACTTTGCATTCCTACGAAGCCAGATAAACTATCTTCCTCCGAAGCAATCTGGTTTACGTCGAGGTTCATGAGATTCTAGATTCTCGTAGCCTTGGGGCAATCCTTTAGTAAGTGGAAAATTGATTGTTGAGATTTTCCACACCTACAACAAGAAGCATCAATAGAAATATGTTTGTTAGTCCCAAAAAAGATTTATGGGCAGACATTGGTGATCAGTCAACCACAAGAAGTGTTTCACATTTTCTGGTTATTTAAGAGCCCACACCCAAGAACCCCTCCCCATTGATGCAGCAGTGGGTTGACGAGCTTGAATGAGCCAACGAAAAGTGAAGCTAACAGTATAAGACCCATCCTTAGAATGGCCCCAAACAATCTCATCATTAATTTCAATATTCAGGAAAAGACTTTGAACTTCATTTTTCAACCAATTTGGCACTTGTGTTACCATATTGTTCCAACACCACTGATCATTCACACATAGGTCTTTTATAGAGAGACCAACATCATGATCCTTTATATCTATGACACCGAGCTGTTCACATATGATTCCCTTATCAAACGAGCAATCATGCCAAAGTGAAAGATCGTTGGCCAACATTTGAAGCCGAGTTCCAACAATGCAACAACCTTTGTGATTGATGTCCAAGTACAGGAAGCACTAGGGAACTCTTTTCTATGAAGAATAAATTCACCATGAAGATACTTAGCATTCACTAGCTTCAACCAAGGTTTTGTTTCGCAGTGAAGAATCGTCCATATATATTTTCCTAGCATTGTAACATTGGCATCTCTCGTTGGCCTAACACCATGACCACCATTATTTTTGGGTTGAGTGATAGTCTTCCAAATCACCCAATGAAATGAAGTTGATCCCCAAATGAATTGTCTAGTAGCAATATCGAGTGAATCACAAATGTCTTGAGGGAGCCACATGTTTTGCATGACATATGTAGGGATAGAATTGAGGACAGATTTGCAAAGTGTAACCCAACCAAGTCTATTGAGAAGCTTCAATTTCCAGCCAGCTAAGCGATCATTAACTTTATCCAGAATAAATGAGAAGTAGCTTTTTTTTTTTTACTCTTCCACTAATTAAAGGAAACCCAAATATTTACCAATATCATAAGTATATTGGATACCCAAAATATTAGCAAATTTTTGAGTTTTCCTTCTTGGAATATTCTTAGACACAATGAAATGAGACTTTAGATGATTAATTCTAAGACCAAAAACTTTACAAAATAAATCTAAAGCCTAAAAAAAAGGCAATCATCAGCAAAGAACATGTGAGAGAAGGTAGGCCCATCTTTGGAAACTTTTATTGGATGCCAAGATTTGTTACCCACCAGCTCTTGAATCAAGTAGGCCAACTTCTCCATGTAGAAGACAAATATAGGGAGGCAAAGGATCCGCTTGTCTAAGACCTCTAGCTGGCTCAAAGCTACCAATAACCTCATTGTTCCATCTCAAAGATAAGGTGGTAGCATATATGCAGTTCATGATTAAATTAACAGTAGATTATGGAAAACCCAACCAAGATAAAGCAAGACAAAGGAAATCCCAATCTTGAAAAGGATGAAGCCTGGTTTACCTTTTTTTCTTGTTCAGGGATGTGTACTACCTCTTGCGAAATTAGAGCATTGTCACAGGTCACTCTCTTTGGAATAAAGTTGCTTTGGTAAGGACCAATGAAAGAATATAATTCAAGAAGGGTCTAATTCTGTGAATCAGAACTTTAGAGATAACCTTGAGAAGAACATTACACAGGCTTATGGGACGAAAATCCTTCAAACAATCAGGACTTTCTACCTTTGGAACTGGGACCACCAATGTTTCGACCAGGGAAGGATTAATTTTGCTAGTTGAATAGGCCTGAGCTACCAATTCCCACACACATTACTAGAAAACAAGCCTTTTACAACACATGTTCTACGACGGTTGTGCCAAAATCATCGTCGTTTTAAACACGATGGCATTTTTGTAAATAAATATAATCATTCTAAGACGTTTTTCGCAAAATCGTCTTAGAAACTACCATTCAAAGACGGTATTGCAAAAACTGTCTTAGAATGATTGTCATTCAACGACGATTTTTTGAAAACCGTCTTAGAAGACACTACCAAAAAAATGAGATTTTAAGACACTAAACCAAGGGCGATTTTTAATTTTTATTACTTTCATATGTTAACTCCTTTCCACTCTGTGAACCCTAGCTTTTCTTATCTCTCTCACCCTTGCTCTTTTTGGTGTTGTAGTGACTCCCGTCCACTACCGCCGTTATTGAACCCACCGTTGTCGTCAAACCCACCTTCGCTCTCACTCATCACCAATTTCACGACATCGAGCACATCACTTTTGAGAACTTCACCTCCTTTGCAGTCATCGAGGCTCTGGGGTTGCTGTTATGGAGTTACTTTTGTGTTGTTTTTATCGACTCGGGGAGTTTCCTTCTAAGTGTTGTGTTTCACTTCCCTTCTTCTTCTTCCTATTTCTTCTTCTGCTGCACCCACAAATCAAAACCCCCCTTTTCCAACCCAAATTTTCACCATAAACCATATATTCACCAAACCCACCGACGAAGCTCGAACCTCACGCTGCAAAAAATCACTTTTTTTTCCTGCTCCGAGGTTGTCGTGTCGGAGCGTGGCCATGTTGTTCCCTCAAGGAAATTGATTATTTTTCATAACATTGGGGTCTCATTTTGGTTGTGGGGTCACTTACTATGTTGTTGTTTTGACCAATTATGGCCATGCTTTGTATGTTGGAGGACTTGATATCGTTTTGAAGGATTCTACTATTTATATAGACATTGTTATTGCTTTCAGAATCAACATGTCATATTACATAATTTTTTTTGTAATTCACTTGTATGTGCAATTTAAGTTACTTTCATGAATTGTTGGTGGATGTGGTTTCATTGTTTGAATTTTTGCTTCTATTATATTTTCTATAAAACTTTGCTCGTTTTTCCATGTTTTGATTGTTGTTTGGTTGTACGGCTGCAGGTTTTTGATTGGAGAATGGAAAGCCTCATGAATTTGATTATTGGCTGGTCTTGTGACTCTTGTGCCAAAGAAACTCATGAAAGAATTAGCTTCCATAAACTCGTCTTTCCCTATTACTGCTTTTCATCTCTAACTACATGTGGGTCTAGGTTTTGTTCCTGGTGATTCAAAAAAGACACTAACACCTGAAACAGTTGCATCAGGAGTTCAAGGTATCTAAGAATTATGTATTACCTAAACACAACATCTTTTTCAAAGTATAATTAGGGATTGGTTTGCTCCTTTGAGCATTTTATTAATATTGTCCCTTTTTCTTATTACTTTTATGCTTATATTGTTTGTTTAGGAGGAATCTTTATCACCCCCAAATGAATTAATACTTTTTGTAGGAGTGTAGAGTTGGTAGTCTAGTACTCAGTTCTCATATAGTATATTGCAATGCACTAATAATTTAGGTTTCCGTTTTGTTGTTGGTTAATGGTTTCTAATTCAAAATGTCTCTTTAAATTTAACCTTAACAAAATTCACTTGTTTGATTCAAAGTTATGGACACTTCAAATGGAAAAGATGAGTCGTTGTCCTTAAAGGCAGAGCTTAGAGATAAAAGCTCAAATGATCATTCCAAGTATTTGAGAAGTTCTCGACATCCATCATCATTTAGTGGCTAATATATTAAAATTTCTATCTGGCTGATTCTTATTTCAGGTCAAAATCTACAACCCAAATATTTGAGAAGTTCTCGACATTTTTGAATGATATGAAAGAATGTTTGCTTGATAAGGTTTATGTTGTCAATGTTCTAGGTACTTCTTTCTCCCACTAACTACAGTATGCTTTGACAGATTTTGTATTATTTAACTTATTTTGTTAGTAAATTCATGTCAGAGGTTGTTATATGGATAGCTTACATCCTTGTGAACTTTCATTTGTTAATATCCTATATGTATTTTATTTTTAGCAGTCATATTATTTTACTTTGTTTATTTAATTCCATTAATTGAATGTCTATTTGCAGGTTATGTAGCATACAACTTTGTCATAGGTGATTACTCATACTGGGGGCCCAAAGCTGGCTATAATATATATCACATGGTGATAATTTGCTTCATCCAATGACCCCTTGTGCATATAATTGTACTATTGTACTTATTCCTTCTTTCTTATATATCTATTATTCTCTGCCCAGAGCATGCCCTATTCCTCCTTCAAAAGTTGCAAATCCAAGGCAAGGACCAGTTAAATCATCTGATGATTCTGGACTTGGTTCAACTACATATCAACACCTACATATTGTAAACCCTCTTTAGTTTTCTATTTGAAGTGTGACATATTCTTGGTCATTTATTGTAACTTGTTCTTATTTGTGTTGGCTTTTTTAGTACTGAGCTTCTTATACTAGGTAAAAGTTATTCTAATTTCACTTTATGTTGCAGCCTGTCAAAATGATGGAAGATTTTTTTAGATTAGCTTCGAAAAACACACGGAAGAACTTAGAGACATGTGGTGTTCTTGCAGGATCCCTGGTAAGGGATGTTGTAGTTTTGTGTGCTTCCAAGTGTTGGATATAGGAGGAGATGAAGAAGAAGATCAAGGATAAAGCCCATGTCACTCGAAGGTTTTAGCTTTTTACATGCCATTCAATTGAAGGCATTTGTAATTTGTAGAATGATTTAAGGAAGCTTATATTGTGATCCTTGCATTGCATAAAGCATAAACATATTCATGCATAAAATGTTTTAAGAAAAGAACTTAAAAGTATTTGTATAATTTTGGCTCAAGGGTATTTTTGTAACTTCCACTTTAAAATATCTAACCAAAAATATCCAAGGGCATTATCGTCATTTTCACCTCAAGGGTATTTCCATAATTTTTGCTTCAAAGGAAGGGTAATATGGTCATTTCCCTTCAAACATTTTTGTAATATCTCTAATTAATATTTCACACAAATAATTTAAATATAGACCAATCAAATCTCACATTACCTAACACTCACATCAAATAGTTGTATAAGAAACATTTTGACCATACATTTGTAGTTATTGAAATTTCAGGGTGTTACAATTCTCCCCCTCTACAAAAAATTTCATCCTCGAAATTTACCTGATTCAAAAAGTGTCAGATAGCTCTTTCGCATCTCATTTTCCAGTTCCCTTTGTATTCTAAAACACAAGTTCTCAACAAGTCTTCTGAAGACTGAATGGTTCGTCCAATTTGTCCATTAGTTTGAGGATGATAAACTGAACTTAGTTTCAACTTGGTAAACTGTCCCAAAATCTAGATGTAAATCTAGGATCTCTGTCGGATACAATATTAGATGGAACTCCATGCAATCTCACAATCTCACTTATGTATAAACTTGTCATCTTTTCTAAAGAATACCTGATGTTAATGGGAATGAAATGAGCATACTTAATTAGCCGATCTACTATAACCCATATGGAATCAAAACCCTTAGAAATCTTAGGTAAAGTGGTAATAAAGTCCATGGATATGCTTATTGATTTGAGGGGGAGCTGCTTGAAGATTAATGCAATGTGAAGACTTGGAAATGTTTTGACTTTCAACATGCTTGAAGGCTTGAAGATGAAGATTGTGATTAAATGTAAAAGGAAAGAGAGCTTTCTGTTGATCCAAGTTCTTGCATGCATACCATTCATATTCATTCATGCATTACATCACAAAAGGCTTTAAGTAATTGCTTTGGAACTTAAAAAAGGCTAAGTGTTTTGGAAAAAATAGTCTTAAGCTGGTTTAATCGATTACTACACTAAAAGAATCGATTATGTTGTTCTTCAGCTTTCTGGAAAAATATCAAGAATAGTTTAATCGATTACATCATCGGATTAATCGATTATTTCAAACTTAGTATACATGTGATTTGGCTGAGTGACTGGTTTAATTGATTACCATTGAACTGTAATCGATTATTTGCCTGTTTTGAAAGAGTGGACACTCTGCCTTAATCGATTACCACTTATTGTAATCGATTATTTAGTTCATTTCATGTTTTGCACATTGTCTGCATTAATCGATTACCACATATTGTAATCGATTACATTTCACAAACATGATTTTTTGCAAAGCCTGTCTTAATCAATTACCAAACATTTTAATCGATTTCTCAGTACAAAACTGATTTTCATATCTTCTGGAGTAATCGATTACACATCGGGATAATTGATTAAATGACTCGTTGCTATAACCCAGAACTTATTATGAACACTTTAATCGATTACGGGAGTGTATGTAATCGATTACACATGCTAAACAATCGATTACAGGAGCGTTTTTAATCGATTATTTCTGTTATAGTTTCTTTTATATAAATAGAACCTACCTTTCACGAACAAAAAACTTGAATTTTTGAGATCTGAGCATTCCTACAGCTTTCTAAACATTCACAAAGGGTTTCTTCTGGGTTCTAAAGGTCTTGCTTCCATTGATACTCATGTGGGTCACTAGGATTTAGTGAAGCAAGGCAATTCATTTCAAAGTTTAAGGAAAGACTTGTTCTGCATATTGTTTCTACATTCAACCTGGTATTTTCATCATTATGCATATCATTATTGGATCATCAGGTGAATTCTTTCCTTACTCTTTGATGGTGTAAAATTCTGATTGAATCTTTGTTTTAAAGTTCCATTGTAATTGGGTTTTTCTTGCAAGGATAGAGATAATGTTTCTTTAAAAGACAGCTGAGTAGTGTTCTCAGTTTAGGTTTGGCTTCTAAGGGTCTAATAGGATTTTAGACTTCTGAACTTTATCTAGGGTTGATAAAGAGAAGCTTGTAATTGCTTGTAAGGATATTATTTGTTATAGTGGAACTCTACTCTAGTGTTGAGTAGAAGAAACTGGATGTAGCCTCATAGTGTTTAAGGTGAACCAGTATAAATCTTGTGTGTTCTTATATTTTTTGCATAATTGATTTCTTTCTTTGTGAATTTAGTTGTTACATATAGTTTCTTGAGGCATTACAAGTCTTGGATTGATTTTGAATAAAGATTCTTGATTGGTTTTATGATAAAGATCCAAAGGGCAAAGAAACTCTGATTTTGATTCTTCAGATAATTTTTAAATTACCAAGGCTAACCAATTCACCCCCCCTCTTGGTTAAGTGTGAAGTGTTCCCATATTTTATAATGCTATCCCATTTTAATGAGGTATCTCTAAAGATTGTAACATACCAGAAGGTTTCTAATATTCTATCTTAGATTTCTGGCAAACTAAACAAGAATATACATACTCACTTATTTCCTTCTTCATCCTTGGCCATCAGAACAAAACTTTTTAGATTTTGATACATTTTAGTGGCTCCTGGATGGATACTCAACTTACTTTTGAGTCCTTCTAAAATTATTTTCTTAAGTTTAGGTTCATTAGGCACACAAATTATTCCTTAATCTCAATATACCATCCATTCCTATCTTAAATTCACTATTCCCTCCATTGGATATATTTTCTAATATGGTTCTTAAGAAAGGATCAGATCTTTGCCTACTTCCTATTTTATTCAAAAATTCATTAGAAACTTGCAAAGCTCCTAATTTCATGCTCACAGGTGTAGTTTCGCACATTAAACTAAGATCCCTAAATTGTTTTAACAGATATATTTCCCTAATCATCAGTGCAGATATCATCAAAGATTTTCTACTTAAAGCATCTGCCACTACATTGGCTTTTCTAGGATGGTAACTAAGCTCAAAGTCATGATCTTTCAAAAATTTCATCCATCTCCGCTGCCTCATATTTAATTCCATTTGACTAAACAAATACTTTAAGCTCTTATGATTACTAAAAACCTCAAAATGAGAGCCATACAGATACTGTCTCCAAATTTTCAGTGCAAACACCACAGCTGCTAACTCTAAATCATGAGTAGGGTAGTTTCTCTCATGGGTTTTCAATTGCCTAAATGCATAGGCTACTACCTTTCCATCTTGCATCAAAACTCCTCCTAAACCCATTTTTGATGCATCACAGTACACCTCAAAGGGTTCTCTTGGGTTAGGCAAAACTAACACAGGCACGGTTGTTAGCTTTTCCTTGAGGGTTTGGAAACTATGCTTACACTGGACATCCCACACAAAAACTTGACCCTTACGAGTCAGTTTGTTCAAAGGTAAGGCTAACTCAGAGAAACCTTCTATGATTCTCTGTTAATATCCTACTAATCCCAGAAAACTTCTAATCTCAAATACAGACTTAGGACTTTCCCATTTTAGAACAACTTTTACCTTAGAAGGATCTACAACTATACAATCTTGGAATATCACATGTCCTAAGAAACTCAATTTCTCTAACCAAAACTCACACTTGGACAACTTAGCATAAAGTTGTCAATACTTAAGGGACTGTAGCACAATCCTCAAATGCTCCTCATTCTCCTCTCTAGTCTTAGAATATACCAAAATATCATCTATGAATACTTTTACAAAACTATCCAGATAGGGGTGAAAAATCCTATTCATATAATCCATAAACACACCAGGGGCATTAGTCACATCGAAGGGCATAACTAAATACTCGTAGTGACCATAATGGGTCCTAAAGGCAGTCTTTGAAATATCCTCAAACTTTCACATGGATCTGATGGTAACCTGACCTAAGGTCTATCTTGCTAAACACACATGCTCCTACCAACTGATCCATAGGTCATCTATTCTAGGAAAAAGATACTTATTTTTAATCGTTGCCTTATCCAACTAATGATAGTCTACACACAACCTCATGGTCCCATCTTTCTTCTTTACTAGCAACACTGGTCCTCCCCATGGAAACACATTAGATCTCACAAACTACTTATTCAACAACTCTCCTAGTTGTTTCTTAAGCTCAACTAACTTTATAGGAGACATCCTATAAGGGCTATGGACATGGGTCCAGTGCCAGGTACTAAATCTATAAAAAACTTTATCTCTCTCTCAGGTAGTAAACCATATATATCCTTAGGAAACACTTCTGGAAATTCTCCAACAACAAGGACGTCACCTAAAGAATCCTTGGTCTCTACTTCCAGGTTAGACAAAATCATGTATACTTGATCTTTTCTCTCAAAGATGACAAAATTTGGTTAACAGAGATAGATATCTCATTATCACTCATCTCAGGATTACCAAACACCAACATTTAAAACAATTCAAAAGAACATGGTTGGAAAATAACCAGTCCATACCTAGAATAACATCAATTTGGCTAAGAGGCAAACGGATCAGATCAACACAAAAATTTTCTATCGATATTTCCACAAAACAATTCAAACACACATCAGAAATCAAAACATACCCACTAGTTGGGGTCTCAACCACAAACTCATCATTCAAAGAAGACATAAAAAGTTTAAGTTTCTCTACTCACGAATAAAATATAAACGAATGGGTCACATCGGAGTCGAATAGCACAGTAACATAATACTATATTTCCCTTGATAAAGGGGAGAGTACTTCACCAACTCTTCAGGCTTAGCCATAGTCATAATCCCTTGCTTATACTCTAAGAATTCCATCACTTTCTTATTTCTAACATTCTCAGGAAAATATTTCTCCAAAAATGCCCTCTTAGAGGTTTCCCAAGTCACAACTTGACCTTCTGCCTCAAAGCTTGAAAAAATATCAGTCATTGTACAGTCATTCTTACTATCCATCACTCCTTACACACACCAAGTGAAAACATGAAAGAGATACAACAAACAATACAATTCTACACTCACTTAATCACTATAGAGAGTTGATGCCTTGAAAATCACCCATCATTCATTTATTTGTATTTCTGGCTGTTTGCCATAATGTTCCTTTGCAATTCACAAATTATCCAGGTGGCCAGTCTGCTAATTTATGAATATGCGTTGAAACTTATGGTATAACAGACATAGGGAATACAAACCTATTATAAAAGCATCATCAAATCTCCATAATCCATAAGCAAAATACCGATCACCTTATGGAAAAATATTTTTATCATAACATCATACGTATCACAAGTAAGGTTAAACCACCGTACCTTATTCAAGTAAGATCATTACCAACTTAGACATGACCATAGAATATCCTCAAGCAACAGAAAATCATATTAGTTATCTAACTAATAATCCACAATTTATCTTTCAAATAATTTCCAACCCCTTTAAACTTTCACAAGAAAAGATTTAAACTAGCATGTATCTTAATTCTCCTTTCTCCTACCACCTTACTACTTCATCCTCAAATTTAATTACTCAAGCATTTGAACCACTTATCTACATACCATTCAACCTCTACTTCTAAAAATTAATTCAAAACAGTACCATAATAAAACTATGAACAAATAGCCCAAATATCATCAAAACCACTTTCCAAAGATCATCAAATGTAACTCCATCATCACTAATATTCCAACTTATAGATCATTACCTATCTTATGGTTTAAATCAACATGTTCTCATCATATAATAACCATCAAATGACATGAATCTTAAGCCTAAATGATAACCATAAATCTGCCCATTTAAGCATATAAATTAATCCAAATAATTTCTTAACTAGAGATTGAAGCCTAGCTTGTGCTTCTTCTACTACTATATCTTGGTAATACTGTACATGGTATACCGAAATATTATCTGGTTTTTCCGTCCCATAATATATATAATAGTTCTTCTTGCAATAAAGTTTCTTTTTGGTGGTTCAAGATATAACCATGACCTCATGCTTCTCTATTCAAAAAAGCATATTACAGAAAACACAGTCCACGGTTCAAAATACATAGAACATTTAACACTGGTACTATTACATACTACAACTAATTCAAAATACTCTGTAACAAAAGAATACATCTTCAAACATATCATCTTCAAACAAAATCCTCTTCTTGTAAACAGCTAGTAGCCTCTCTTTGCTGTTCATCTGCTTGCCCGAAAAAAATCAAGGTCATAGCAGGTGTCAACCACAGACACAAAATACAGGGTAAGTTTATGATAAACATAATTTAAGCAACATAATATATTCAATATGCAGATATTCATAACAACATCCTCAAAGATGCATGATTCTCTTAGACTCTTATCATGTTGCATGATTCTCTTAATCTCTTATTATGTGGTACCAACAGTCAAGAAAGCCCTATCCCAGTGGCACAGAACTAAAATGATCAGTCAGGGTACCACAGTGTTGCAATAAGATTCTCACCCACACTTCATGTGATCATCATGGGTGGCATGATTTCCCCACTGCCAAGTCGCCCCCTGCTCAGACTCCTCTTGTCTGAACGATGAAACTCAGTTCCTGCAGTTATCTGGCACACCTCCTCTCTGAGGCAACTCTTATACACACCTCCTCTCTGAGGCAACTCTTATGAGAGACATAAGACACATGAAACTGATTCACTTAATGCATAACTCTTTTCATTTTATCAACTCATATTTATTTTCAACATCAATCTTCAATCACTGTCTCATATACTTTACTCAAAAATTCAACATAAATCAAGTACAAAACTCAGCTTGATACTCATGTACAGAAACTCAACATATCATTCATGTACAGAGATTCATAGAACACTTCAGCAAGTATAAAACTTCATTCAGGCACTCAATCATATAATTATAACTTAAATCCAACAATGACTCAGATACCAGTCATACTTCACAGAACTTCACAAACACAAGTAACACTTAAACTATATTTATCATAAAACTTCCTTATACATACTTTATAACCTCTTTGCTAAGCTTGTTTATCTCTTCCTAATATGCTAGCTCTTCTACACGTGATTTCTTCAAGAAAGTGGGGTCTTTTTCTACTTGATTTAGGCTTTGAAAAGGAAAAGATGAAAGTGAAATGAAAGAGATGGGAGAAGAGTGATTCATGTGAATGTTGGTAGAAAGAAAGCTTGGAAAATGACTTCCACTTAAGGCCCACTTCCCCTTTATATAGAGCTTGGAAAATGATATAATATTCAAGGACATAATTGCCCTTCCTAACTAGTTACATTCATTTAGTTCCATTCTAACTTAGTTTCCTCTTATTCCATTAGATTCTAACTAAATTTATTATTATTCCTTTACTATATACAAAAAATCTTTCAAGCTATCATGTTGCCTTTACAAGTGTCCCACCACTTAGCATGATCTTGAAGCTTCTTCCTTCTTCTACATTCTTCATGTGGCCACTAGAGAAAGGAAGAGAAATTTTGCTTCATTTCATGTTACTTTATATATATATATATATATATATATGTCATTTTTGATGATGAAGAAGAATCCAATTCCCATATTGCTTCACACATGGCATTTTCTAGAAGGAAGTCAAGTTTGATTTGAACTCTTCTACCTAAAGATAATATTGAATAATAGCACTCTAGAGTTTTTTAGAAACTGACTTCAATTATAGTATAAATTGCTCACAAGCAATCTATACAGAGTGCTACACAAACCTTACATACACGACTGCTCTTATCTTAATTCTGATTGGTTCGTTCTGCTTCTGTCCATCAAAATTACTAAACCATCTTATTGAATAAGTCTATTCATTCTACAATTAAGAGAAAATTTCACAGATTCTATTTATCATTTTTCCATATTTTTCTGATACTTGAATTCTCCTGGATAAAATTTCAAAGTTATTACCATATGAAATTCATAGAAATCCTATTTTGAGGCTTCTTGCCACAAAGTATTTTGGTAATTTTCCATCCAAGGGCACTCTGTAATTTCATCAAGCTTTCACAAAATATCAAAGGGTGTCTTGGTAATTTTGGCCTCAAGGGTACTATGGTAATTTGTCACTCACCCTAGGGGTATGATTACAATTTTCACTGTAAAAATATCTCAACAAAATATCTACGGGTATTTGTGTAATTTTGGATCAAGGGTATTTTTGTAACTTCCACTTTAAAATATCTAACCAAAAATATCCAAGGGCATTATCGTCATTTTCACCTCAAGGGTATTTCCGTAATTTTTACTTCAAAGGAAGGGTAATATGGTCGTTTCTCTTCAAACATTTTTCTAATATCTTTAATTAATATTTCACACAAATAATTTAAATATAGACCAATCAAATCTCACATAACCTAACACTCACATCAAATAGTTGTGTAAGAAACATTTTGATCATACATTTGTAGTTATTGAAATTTCAGGGTGTTACATCATTCATTAGTAAAACTTTCTTCTTTGTAAGGTATTTGGATTGGAATGTTGTTTGGGACACTAGTTCAAACTATGGTCCTAACTATAATCACCTACAAAGCTAATTAGAATGAGCATGTATTAATTTGATTCATTTTCCTCTCATTGCTTTTTAATGTAAGTTACTATTAGATGTAGAACTTGATCCAATCGTTATGTCACTGTGCAGGTAACTATAGTTCGTAATCATATTAGTAAGTGGTCTAAGATGGACCTTAATCATGAAACAAGTACATCATATAATTAATTTTTTGACTTTTATCTACATAGTCATTGTTTGTTTGACTACTGTTATACAACCAGGAGATTCAGGGGCGGGCCTCATATATTTCAAAAATGATGCAAATGCATCCCCTCACTTTGAGAAAAATATAATTATATATATAATGTTATCTTTTTGACCCATCTGATTTTATAATTTGATTCTAGTGGTTCCAATGTTTTTTGTGTTGATAATTTTTTTTCTTTTATTGGCTATTTGACTTAAAAACCGTCTTCGAAAGCATTTAAAAAATAAAAAATAGGATCAACAAAGACAGTTTTAAGGCAAAACCATCTTTGTATATAAACAAACAAAGACGGTTTTGACTTAAAAATCATCTTCGTAGGCATGTTAGAAAAAAAAAGATCAATGAAGATGGTTTTAAGGAAAAACTGTCTTTTTATATAAACAAACAAAGACGGTTTTGACTTAATAACCGTCTTTGAAAGCATGTAACAAAAAAAGAAATAGGATAACAAAGACGGTTTATACAACTGGCATCAAATCTCATGGTTTTCGATGATATGCGAAACAATGACAGTTGTACAGCTGTCTTCGTAAGGGATTTAGAACCATCGTTTTCCTATTTTGTAGTAGTGACATCATTGCATACTAGATCCCAAAACGTCTGGTAAAAGATAGGTTGGAAACCATTAGGACCTGGAGCTTTATAGGGGTCCATAGAGAAAATAGCTTCTTTAACTTCCAAATGGGAAACGTGTTTGAGAAGAGATTCCAACATGTTTTCATCAATAAAAAGAAAGTTTGAAATAAGTTCAGAGGGTTAGCTTAGATTAGTATCTTGGAATATTTTTTTTAAACAAATTTTTGCCTTTCTATTTAGAACTTCCTCATCACTACACCATATTCCATCAATCATTAACCCTGTAGTTTTGTTCACCTTCTAATAATTTTCTGAGCATGAAAAAATCTTGTGATTTTGTTTCCAAACTCCACCCATTTCTCTCAAGATTTTTGGAGCCAACGCATTTCTTCCTAAGCAAGAATTGTTGAATAAACTTAAAAGTCTAATTAGCAATTTTGTTTTAGGAGAATGAAAGGTCAAGAGTCAACAATGATGGTAGTTTATGACCATGAATGGCTATAATGGGTTTTGATTGTAGTTTATGGCTAGGAATGGCTATAATGGGTTTTGATTGTGGTTATGGCTATTAATAGAATTTAAGCCTTTTAAATTCTTGAAGGGCATATTATAGTCTATAAGTAGATCATTGTATTGTTTGACAAAAAGAGAAGAAAAAGAGAAAGAAAAGAAAAAGAAGTTGAATAAAGTTTTTTCTAGAAGTTGTTTCCTCCACAAGCTCTCACGGCATAAATTTTTTCAATTCTACAAATTGGTATCAAGAGCCAATGGCGAGTATGACCAACAATGTGCCGCTGCCCTAAATAACGAAGGTGAACTATGAAAATTCGAGCATCCAAATGAAAGCTCTTCTCGGGTCTCAAGATGGTTGGGAGGTGGTCCAAGAAGGTTTTGAAGAACTAGCAACTACCATGGGATATACGACGGCTCAACACAAGGCGTTGAAAGAGACATGATCAAAAGATAAAGCGGCATTGTAAATATTGTTTCAAGCTGTTGACGAGTCGGGGCTTTGAGAAGATTGCGAGTGCAACAACTTCAAAAGAAGCGTGAGACATTTTGGTGAATGTCTACAAAGGAGCCGACCAGGTTAAACAAGTCTGCCTTCAAACTCTTTGTGGCGAGTTGGAAGGCATGAAAATGAAGGAGTCGGAAGGGTCTCCCACTACATCACACGTGTTCAAACCATGGTGAACCAACTTAACCGAAATGGAGAAGCATTAACTAATGCGCGAGTTGTGGAGAAGATTTTGAGGTCGTTAACTAACAGTTTCGAGAATGTCATATGTTCTATGGAAGAGTCAAAGGACCTAACAAACCTCACGATCGACGAGTTCGCCGGTTCTCTTAAGGCACACGAACAACATAAGAGGAAAAGAAAGAGGAGACACTCAAGCAAACATTTCAAGCCAAGTCATCAATCAAAGACGAAAGGGTAATCTATTCTCAAAACTTTCGAGGTAAAGGGCAAGGCAGTGAAGGTCGAGGAGATGGTCTCGGTGGTAGAGGTTGCAGTCAAAAAGGGTATTATGAGGATAGGGAGCAATCAAACCAACAAAATTGGCATGGAAGAGGACGCAGTCGTGGGAGAGGTGATTGATCAAATTATTCCTACATTGAGTGCTACAATTGTGGAAAATATGGTCATTATGTGAAGGATTGCAACTCCAATAAGTGTTACAATTGTGGCAAGGTGGGACATTTTGTGAAAGAATATCGAGTTGAGAAAAAGGTGGAAGAGACAACCAACCTAATCATGAAAGATGAGGAGGCGAAAGAAGATTTTCTTTTGATGGCACACAATGAAGTCAACACCAACAACGACATTTTGTGGTACCTTGACACGAGTGTCGGCAACCATATATGCAGGCACAAGCACCTATTCAAAGAGATGCGAAAGGTTGAAACTGGACATGTGTCATTTGGAGATGCGTCGAAGGTTGAGGTCAAAGGCCAAGGTACGGTTTGTTATTTACAAAAGGATGGCTTAGTTGGGTCAATCCAAGATGTGTATTACGTACCAAACCTCAAGAACAACATTTTGAGTACAGGGCAACTCATGGAGAAAGGTTATTTGGTACTTATGAAAGGCTATTACACTTGAAAGATAAGCACGGGCGTTTGGTTGTTCGAGTTGAAATGGGGAGAAATCGCATGTACAAGCTGAATTTGAGAAGTGTTCAAGAAAAATGTTTGCGAGTCAATGTAGAAGATAAGGTGTCATTGTGGCATCTCTGTTTTGGTCACCTACATCATGGTGGTCTAAATGAGATAGCGAAGAAGAACATGGTGCCCGGGGTTACTGGACATGGGCTACGAGGGAAAATTTTGTGAAGAATATGTGCTCAGCAAGCATGCAAGAACTTCGTTTCAAAAGAAGGCAGAATATCGAGCTAAGCAACCCCTCGAATTAATTCATACCGACATATGTGGACCAATCACCCCTGAATCTTTTAGCGGTAAAAGGTATTTCATTTCCTTTATTAATGATTTCTCACGAAAAAGTTGGGTTTATTTTCTGAAAGAAAAATCTGAGGCATTCGAGGTGTTCAAAAAGTTCGAAGTGGTGGTGGAAAAGGCAACCGGTAGACACGTCAAATCCGTACAATCCGATAGAGGTGGCGAGTATACTTCAACCACTTTCATGGAGTATTGTGAGGAGCAAAGCATAAGGAAATTTCTAACTACGCCGTACTCTCCCTAACAAAATGGTGTGGCTAAGAGGAAGAACCAGAGTGTTCTTGACATGGTTCGGTCAATGCTCAAGAGCAAGAAGATGCCGAAGGAATTTTGGGCGAAAGCTGTGCAATGCGCCATCTATGTGCAAAATCGGTATCTGCATGCGAAGTTGGATGATCAAACACCACAAGAGGCATGGAGCTGACAAAAATCAACAGTTTCTCATGTCAAAGTATTTGGTAGTGTGGCCTATGCACACGTACTGGATCAGCGAAGAACAAAGCTCGAAGACAAAAACCAAAGGTATATTTTTATTGGGTATGATGAGAAAACAAAAGGATACAAGCTACTCGGCCTAATAAGCAAGAAGGTTGTGGTGAGTCATGATGTACGAGTTAATGAAGCAAGCAGGTGGGATTGGAATAACTCAACGGAGGTTATCAATGAAAATGGAGGATCATCAACCGCTATACCAACAATTATACCGACAAATTCTGAAACTACCGATGATGAAGATGAACCGCAGCAACCTAAAATGCGAAGTTTGCAAGATTTGTATGATTCGACAAATGAGGTGCATATTGTATGTCTTTTGGTAGATTCCAAGAATATAAGTTTTGAAGAGGCGGTGCAAGAAAAGAAGTGGCAAACTGCCATGGACGAGGAGATTAAAGCAATTGACCACAACAACACATGGGAGTTAGCGGAGTTGTCAAAAAGAAGTCAACCCATTGGTTTGAAGTGGTTGTTCAAGAAGAAAAAAAAGGAAATTAATCGGCATGAAGGATGACAAAAACTTTTAAGTTTACAGAGGAGTTTTGTTGATTAAACTTAAAAGTTTAATGGGTTTAATTAGAAATTTTGTTTTAGGAGAATGAAAGGTCAAGAGTCAACAATGATGGTAGTTTATGCCTATGAATGACTATAATGGGTTTTGATTGTAGTTTATGGCTATGAATGGCTATAATGGTTTTTGATTGTGGGTTATGACTATTAATAGAACTTAAGCCTTTTAAATTCTTGAAGGGCATATTATAGCCTATAAGTAGATCATTGTATTGTTTGACAAAAAAAGAAAAAAAGAAAGAAAGAAAAGAGAAAAATACTTATATTTTTTATGAGTTATACTCTAAGTGTCTAATCTCTAAGAGTATCATTATCAAAGAGTGGAAAACACTAAACCTTTAATTAGAGTTTTTGTTTAGCATTAGAACATTAACTTTAACAATCGCTATGTTGAATGATTATCTTTGTAATTTTGTTTATTTATGACTTGAGTTTGGAAGAATCTATGTTATGTTTGTTTGTTTTTGATATTATGTGTGTATGCTTTAATGTTAGGTTTCAATTTTTACTATAATTGTAGTAATTATTTTAATTAAATTTTTTATTGATTTATTATTATTAACCTTATATATAAGTAAAGCGCGAGTCATAGGTGCAGATATAGGTATAAAGGTACCCAATAGATACGGGAATGGGAAATAAAATTGCTACCCATGCAAGTATAGTGTCGGGTATAGGTATTATTTTTATATGCGGGTAAGGGAATGGGTACTATAGGACCCTACCCAGACCCTGCCCATTGCCATCCCTACTTTTATGTTCAAAATGACACTTTTATTGTTCGCTTATTTATTAATTTTTTTTTATCAAATTTGGTTAATTACATGAAATTTGGAAACAATGTGTATAACTTTTTTTGCAAGAAAATGGTACTTTGAGTGGGACCCATCATAAAGGATTGCTCTTTATACATTTGCATGAAATTAGATTTGCAAGATAAAATGACAAAAATAATACAAAAAAGGGGGTTGAAATGTTTTTTCACAAACTTAAGTTTCTTATTGTAAAAACTAATTGTTCTTTAGTCAATTCTAAAAGTATAAGTTCAAAATGAATATTTGTTCTCAGCTCAGAATGCACACTTAACAAAATCTAAAAAAAAAAGTATATTTATATTAGATCAAAACCATTTTTCAAGTCCTATGTTCAGTAAGAAAAGGTTTAGGTAAAAATTTAATGTTACAAGTTCCTTAAAAACAACGTTGTGTAATCTTTTCCTTCAAAAACCAATTATGAAATGAAGATGCAGAAAACCACTAAAGAGGAAAGTGCTCAAAGAGATTTTATACTAGTTCACCCAAATCTTGGGTTACGTCCAGTCCTCATTCTTCAAGGTAAGGTTTCACTAACACAACAACCACCTGCTAGACTTGTCAACTACTGGATTTTCAAGACTTCGAATAACCCACTGGACTTCCTTGTCAGCCCTTGCCAGACTTCCAAATTAGCCAACTACTAGACTAGAAACCCACTGGGTTTTCACTTTGCCAGCCAATGTAACACCTCGACTTACCATCTTATTATTTATTGATTTTTAATGAAAAATTCTTTTCAACTTGTTTAAAAATATCAAACCAACGTGTTACTAATAACTAATAACAAAAAGATTTCCATCACTAATTGATAATTATAAATCTGATATAAAATAAAATACAGACTGATATCAATTCTATTACATAGTACAAATAACTAAAACATTTTGTCATAACAGAACATCTTCAACTAAACACCTTCAACAAAATCTTTTTCCAGTGGTCAGCTTGCCAATCTTTCTTTACTATTCATCTGCTTGCTCAAATAAAATTGACGTCATAGCAGGTGTCAACCACAGACACAAAATACAGGGTAAGTTTATGATAAACATAATTTAAGCAACAGATTATATTCAAGATGCAGATATTCATAACAATATTCTCAAAATTGCAGTTCTAATTTTTATATGATGCATGATTCTCTTAGACTCTTATCATGTGGTACCTACTGTCAAGATAGCCCCATCCCAGTGACACATAATTGATCCGACCAGTCAGGGTCCCCCGGTATTGCACAGGTTCTCACCCACACTTCATGTGATTATCATGGGTGGCGTGATTCCCCACCACAAAAGTCACCCCCAGCTCAGACTCCTCTTGTCTGAACACGCGGACTCAGTTCCTGTAGCTATCTGACACACCTCCTCTCTGAGGCACACCTCCATTCTGAGGCAACTCTATGAGACACATGAAATTGATTCACTTATGCATAACTCATTCATTTTATCAACTCATATTTATTTTCAACATCAGTCTTCAATCATTGTCTCACATATTGTCTCACATACTTTACTCAGAAATTTAACATAAATCAAGTACAGAATTCAGCTTGTTATTCATGTACAGAAACTCAACATATCATTCATGTACAAAGATTCATAAAAACATTCAACAAACATAAAACTTCATTTAGGCACTCAATCATATAACTATAACTTAAATCCAATAAATTACTCATATACAAGTCATACTTTACAGAACTTCAAATACTTATTCAAACACAAGTAACACTTAAACTATCCTTATCATAAAACTTCCCTATACATACCTGATAACTCCTTATAAAGCTTGACAAACTTTCCTAAAAGTGCTAGCCTTCTACACATGATTTCCAAGGGAAGTGGGGTCTTCTTCTTACTTGATTTATGCTTTGAAAGGAAAGGATGAAAGTGAAATGAAAGAGATGGGAAGAAGAGAGATTCATGTGAGGTGTGTAGAAAAGAAGTCTTGAAAATGACTTCCACTTAAGGGTTCTCCTTTCCTTTATATAGGGTTTGGAAAATAATAAAATATTTAAGGACATAATTGCCCTTCCTAGCTAGTTACTCCTATCTAGTTCCATCGTAACTTAGTTTCTTCTCATTCCATTACATCCTAACTAAATTCATAATTACTTTTTTAAATATCTTTTACTTTATACAAAAATCTCCTAAGTTATGATGCCTTCTTTACAAGTGTCCCTCCACTTGTCCTATGTCATGAAGCCTCTCCTTTCTTCTCCCTTTTCACGTGGCCAACAAGGGAAGGAAGAGAAGATTTTCTTCCTTTCATGTTATCTTGTAGAAATATTTTTCAAAGCATAATGACTTCTTAGCCCTTTTCTTCTCTTCTTCACGTGAACTTTCTTTAGCTAAGGGGAAGATTTTTATCTTCCTTTCCTCCTTCTATATCATGTTTTATTTCCTTTAAAGAAGAGACAATTGTGTGGTTTCTTTTGCATACATATGTCATCTTTTGATGAAGAAGAAGATCTAGTTTCCACTTAACTTTACACATAACATTTTCTAGTAGGAAGTAAAGTTTGATTTGAACTCTTCTACCTAAGGATAATATTGAATAATAGAAATCTAGAGATTTCCAGAAGCTGACTTCAGTTACAATACAAATAACTCAGAAACAATCAATACAGAGTGCTACACAGACCTTACACACAAGACTGCTCTTATCTTTATTCTGATTGGTCCGTTCTACTTTTGACCATCAAACTTACTAAACCATTTTATTAAATAAGTCTGTACATCCTACAATTAAGAGAAAATTCCACAGATTCTATTTATCATTTTTTTATATTTTTCTGCTGCTTGAATTCTCTTGAATAAAGTTTCAAAGTTATTACCTTATAAATTTCATAGAAATTCTATTCTAAGGTTTTCTGTCACAAAGTATTTTGGTAATTTATCATTCAAGGGTATTCTGTAATTTCATCAAGTTTTTACAAAATATCTAAGGGTGTCTTGGTAATTCTAGCATCAAGGGTACTATGGTAATTTGTCATTCACCCTAGGGGTATGATTGTAATTTCCAAAATATCCAAGGGTATTTGTGTAATTTTTACCTTAAGGGCATTTCTGTAATTTCTACTTCTTTACAACACAGATCATTCTGAAGTAGTATGGTTCAGTGTGTAACATTGGAAGGTTGAAGTTGTTGTTATGTTAGTATAATGTCCTTGGATTAGACTTCTCAAAGACTCTCCAGCCTTCATTTTGATGTAACAAATAAGATCTTCTCAAGGACAAGTCTTGGCTTTAACTTGTTGCATCTTGAAATGCTGTAACACCCCAACATTTCTATATGTATTAAATTGATGCAATATTTTACATCAATTAGTAATATGTGATTAAAGGACCTTATACAGACCAGAATTTAGTAAGATTACAGAGATATGGGCAGAATAATGACTAGGTTACTTTTTCTATAAAATAAAAATTACAAGAATACTCTTAGAATATAATTACCAAAATGCCCTAGACAATTTCAGAAATGACGATTAGGTCCTGAGGGTGGTAAATGACCAAAATACCCTTTAGAAAAAAAAAGAAAAAAAAATGCTCAGATGATTTTGGAAATTTTGTGGGAACCTGTGTATGAAATAAAATACTTTTTAGATGATTAATTATTTAGATAGGTGACAAGAAATCATGAATTAGAATTTCTAGGAATTTTTATAAAAATTTTGAAAAGAGCTCAATACAGACTAACTTAAGTATCAGAAAACTATAAGGAAATGATGGATATAAT
>PYAF01005120.1:220974-259515 GCA_007407185.1 Glycine tomentella | reverse complement strand
TTTCTTGCAGAATGGGTAAATTCCTATTAATTAAATTTTGTTCCTTTTCTGGACAATGAAGAATTACACACATATTACTCTATTTTTTCTCTCAGTTGAGTAACATACATATTATCCTAAATATATCAGATTCGGTGCAGCTTGTGCATTTCATCCCTGGTTTAAGTGGAATGCTATGGTTAATCTTGTTTTTTTTTTTCTTTCTAATTTTTCAATATGTACTTGAAAGAAGAAGAGGTTGAATAATCAATTAGCAATTGTTAATCTATGATTGTGTTGGCCTGTTAATGTTGAAGAAAGGAATGATGATATTCTTATAATTAATGAATTTTTGTTCCCTGAAGGACTATGATTTTGTTCCCTAGATTAACATTCAGTCCTGGCTGCCAGCACCTTTTAAACATTGAATAGAAGTTTCTTAACAGTGCAGTAAAGGAGTCTCTTATTATAAGCAAAGAAGTCTCTTATTATGTTCACTAATCACTATCATTGTGTTGTTCTGTGTTGATTTAATCTTGACACTACCTCTAACACGAAAAATTATTTATTGAGGAACTATGCTTACTTATAAGTACTATACTTACTAACATTGTTGCACCTTAACACATGGTAATTTTGCAAAGCACATCATGTTGTTCCTTTTCTTTTTGGTGTCTATGTTATTTGACTGATTGGTGAAATTGTCAGTTAATTTGTAAAGAATGAAAAGTGTATATGTAACTTGCATATTGATTGCTACTTTTTTGAATTCAAAGTGGCTGTTATATTATATAGCCTTTACAACTCTTAGCAAAATGCTAGAAAATAGCTCAGGTACAACTAAGTGGTTCTCAAAATTTTTAAAAAATAAACAGAATCCTACTAAGGAATATTATCTGGAATTTTGTAATGCTGAAGTTAGATTCATTATTAAAATGAATCGTATTATATATTTTAGCACGAGAAAAAGGTGATTGGTGAAGACTAAAATCAAAGTTGCTGAACTCCAACACCCTAACCCATCAAATTTTGTATTGTGGACTCCACCAAGTATTCTGCATTATAGCAGTTTTTTTATAGATATTTTCTTCTCTTAACAAAAAATTGTTGGGTGACATCTTATTTTATTTGATTGCAGCACAAGAACAATAAGGTTAATTTTGAGTTATGGACTGAAGCACAAGCATATGGACATATTCAGTTAATGCCTTTTGTAGATTATTATAGTTTGATTTCTTTAAAGACAATTGCAATTTGCATCATGGGGGTAAGTTGATTAAGATTGTTATGCTTAATTTTTATTTATTTATTTATTAATTAATATCTTTTTAGGAATGGCCCCATGATACATACCCACCATGGAACTCTTGTAAAATCAAGTGGAACTTAAATAGGCATAATAAACAAGTGTTATCTTAAACTAGATTCACGTAAAGAACTTAATTGCTCCCATTGCATTATTCCTATCATACGTTTACCCAGTTATATATGTCCTTATTGAATACAAAAAAAGAATTGTTTAATTATTTTTTTCGACCTCTTTTAATGTAAGATCACCTTATCACCTTTATATTTTTGTTAAAACTATATATATATATATATATATATATATATATATATTGCTAGGTTGCTTATACTTGGAGCCATAGCATGCTGATATGTTAGAATTCTTGGATTTAAGGATAAATCATGGGAAGGTAAGATTGGCTAAGCTTAATGGTGTGGTTAACAAAGTACTTTGACTGTCATGAATGAGTTATTTTAGCATTATTTATTGTTATCACCGTGTAAATTTCTTGAAGTGTTTTTACTTGTTAATTATTAGTGTTTTGCTTTTACAAAATATATTTTATAACATGTAGTATAACAAATTATTTATCTGGAATAAATTTATGGCTTAATGGCATTTTATTTATTGAGAAATCAAAGACTTAAATTAAATGTCTTACCATGAAGGTGGCCTTGACACAGGTGTGTTAATGGATTTCCCAGCTCGACTGTTATTCTAGAAGTAGCAGTTATACCTACAAGCAATGAGAATAAATTAATTACAATAGAATCACCACTATTTCCTTTCTATCTATTTTTCTATTATTATCTTGGTTTTAATAACTATGTTATAAAAGGATACTTATTTATTTTATGTAAGGAATGGTCAAGCCCTTATATTATGCACTTACAATTGAATAAATGCTTTGCCAAAGTATCATTGGGCATATATTCAACCTGGTTTCACGGTCCTTGGGAAGTACCCTCTAACTAATAATAGACCTTATGAAGTTGTAGCTTAAATAGTTTAAATGGGAAATAAGTTATGAAAAAATAGTGTAGTCATTGATACTGCAGTGTCCAATAGGAAACTTTGTAAGGGAAGCAGTCTATAGCAATTTTGTACTCTAGTTCTGGTTAAATTCCAGAAATGTGATTAATGAAAATATGTTATTTGTGTATTTGAACATAAATTACAATATTAGGAATTGAAAGCATGTTAAACGGCAACGTTAATCACATGCTTCCCCTGCTAGCTTTCAGAGGCACCAGATTGGACATTTATGAGAGAAAGGAAGGCTCAATTGGCATTTTTATTTGGTGTTGGCGATCACTGGGGACCACTTCATTTGCTTGAAGAGGTATCTTTTTATTTATTTTAATTACTGATATTATTATCTGGAAAGATTTTGCATCATCTGAAGGTATGAACAAAGTTGAATCCTAGACTGCAAGTATCAAAATTTGCAGCAATTTTTCTCTATAAATTAAAATAAAACAACCAAGAAGAACCTTATCTTTGTTTATTTTTGATAATTTTTATTGATGCAAATTCTTTACTTAAAAGAAATTAAAGAATGTTGTAAGTTTGGCCGAGCCATTAAGCTGAAGGTTTGGATTTGTGTTTGAATCTATTGTGTTTGAAGGTCAGCCACGTAGACACTTGCTCACAACTGGATGGAGTACTTGTTATGTCTATAATTCCTCTTGATTTATTTTTAGAAATTGCATAGCCAGTTCTGATGCTTCCATTCATTCTAATTTGTGTGCAGTGGGCATTATTTTTTTTCTATTTCTTTCACTATGTAATAATAGTAAAAGCTGTTGATGAATCATTGGTTAGACTGAGGATTTATATGGGCTATATTGATATGTAAATTTTTGCAATGAAATAAGCTGTATTTTTCCCCTATTTTGGCAAGTGTCAACTCTTGCTTTAGAATAAATTGGGCTTTCCTAGTCATCCTGCAAATCTAATTGATATGTAAAAAGTCTGTTGGTCCTAATATTAACGTAATATGCCAATATTTCTCATGTTATGTTATTCTTGGAAATACTGTTGTTTATCTATAATTATAACTTAAGCTATTCATGTATTTCACAGGATTAGCACTTGAAGCACTGGCTGGAGTGATCTCATTAGCATCTTCTGAAATTGATCAGTCTAGGGTAAAGTCTGAGTCTTAGATTGGTTGCTTGACTTGCTTCAGTATTTTAAACTTTTAAATCTTGCTTAGCTGAAAAGTTTCAAATTGTGTCTAAATTCTAACAATTAATGCAAATGAAAAGTTTCAAATTGCTTCAGTATTTTCAATTTCGATTAATTGCTTAGCTGTAATTTAGAGGTTATACTTAGAGGTTATATTTTATTTAAGTTCAATTATATTGGAGTCTGCCTAATATGCATATTTTTTTGTTATTTAATTTATTTAAAAATACAAATGGTATTTTTTTTAGAAAAGTAACTAAATAAATTATTTTACTTGCTAGTTTTAGAAATTATTCATGTGACATTATTTTATTTGTTTTACCCAATCAATTGAAGTTTTATGTTTATATTTATAAAAATAGTCTTGTTTTTATTTAATGTTTAAGAGTTTATAAATTTCATTATTGAAAAGAAAAAATATTCGTAAAAAAATTAAATAAATTTAATTATCTTTGGCAGCTTTCACATCCCTATGGATTATCTTTGGATCACACTGCTCATGAAGGATAAGTAGTCCTCTTCCTGCTCCTAAAGCAATGTGCTTCCTTGTGCCCCAGTCCAGCACTGGCTTACCTGACAATCACCTTCATGTAATTGGAACCTCTTCAAGTTTCCAAGGTAGACAGACTTCTTCATGGCCGGTCTGAAACAGTTAACAATAGGTCATAAATAGGAGAATCTATAGTACTATACCATACTTGAATTGTAATTGTTAACTTTTGGTGCACATGAGCATTCTTGAATATTTGAAATTTAATCTGCTTCATGATGGTGGTTATACCTGTTTGGTAGCATTAGTGGTTAACGGTGTATTGTGTTTCAATTTTATTTTCATGGTTTCCATTCCAGTCATGTGATTTTAACCAAATCACTCTTTTTTAACACAGCTCCTGAGAAGAGACGTGTTCCGTCTGCTTACAACCGGTTCATTAAGTAAGTGATCTTTCCAAATTTACATTTTTAAATAAACTTCCTGTCATTTCCCCAGCTACTCTTGTATATAATTTATATCCATGTATTCTAATTAGTATATATGGTTGAATAGAGGAGTTTGGATTCCATGATTAATATATTCCAATTTAAAAAATTAAAATTAGTTAAAGCAAAGGATTAATGAGAATGACTATTCATGAATGGTAAAATCCTAAAAATAAAATTTCCAAAATAAAAAAATAAAAAATTACCAATCTAAGACGGTTCCCAAGACACCCGTCTTAGAAAACTAACACAAAATAAAAAAATAAAAAAGGCAATTAAAGACGGTCTCCCAAATGACTGTCTTTGTAGGGTACCTTCTAAGACGGTTCCACAGACAGCCGTCTTAGAAACCTATAAAAAAAATAAAAAAGGCAATCAAAGACGGTCTCCCCAAATGACCGTCTTTGTAGGTGCCCTTCTAAGACGGTTCCACAGACAGCCGTCTTAGAAACCTTTTAAAAAAAAATAAAAAAGGCAATCAAAGACTGTCTGCTTACATGACCGTCTTTGTACAGTGCCCTTCTAAGACGGTTCCGTAGACACCCGTCTTCGAAACCTAAAAAAAATAGATAAAAAAAAATAGAAAACCCATCCAAGACGGTTTAATAAGCGTCTTAGAAAGTGTCAGCTTTCAAAGACGCTGGTATCAAGGACGCGTGTACAACTGTGTTGGAAGGCCTTCTAGAACCGTCTTAGAAGGCCTTTTATGTAGTAGTGATTACATGTTCGTTCATATATGATTATTGTTTTATAATATAATGCAGTGCATTGTGAGTGAACCTTAGTTTGCCATTTATGATTCAATACAATGATTAATACAGATAGTTTGGATTAATAGTTGTATTGAATCTTGATTTGTCCATTTGGACAGTTTGGGAAGAGTCATATTTTACACATAATTCATTTAGTTTCTTCTGCTTTGAACGTAAATCAAATTTTTTGTAATTTTATTTTCCTTGATTTAAAATGCAAAATCAAGTATTCCAATGGCACCACATTCATATCGATTGTTTCATTGTATGGTTTTTTCCTCATAAATTTGAGTGAAATAAATAAATGAACTGCAGGAAAAAAAATTAAGCCTCTTTTCTAAGACGGTTCATTGAAGGAAACGTCTTAGAAATTGCTTCTTCATAAGACGATTTTTCCTTCAAAACCATCTTAGAAGCATTTAACGTTGAATTTAAAAAAAAACAACTTTTAAGACGGTTTTGAAGCAAAAACCATCTTAGAATATCCATTTTCTGAGATAGTTTTTCCTTGGAACAGTCTTAGAAACACTTTTTTTTTTAAAAAATAATAATTTCTAAGACAGTTCATAGACAAAACTGTCTTAGAATGTCCACTTTCTAAGATGATTTTTTCATGGAGTCGTCTTAGAAACACCTTTTTTAAAAAAAAAGAAAGATAAGAATTTCTAAGACAGTTCTGAAATTGTACTCTTCGAAAACGGATTTTCCTTGGAACTGTCTTAAAAACATCGCTTTATTTTGATTTTTTTTTAAAAATAACAATTTCTAAGATGGTTTCGGGACAAAATCGTCTTAGAATTGTACTATTCAATGACATTTTTTGCATGGAACCATCTTATAAACATCCAATTTTTTATATAAAAAATATCAATTTTGAAGACGGTTGTTGGACAAAACCGTCTTAAAATTGTACTCTATGAAGACTGTTTGAAAATTGCCATTGAAAGTGTTGACTGAAAACAATGTGAACACACACAATAACCAAGAGGGGGTGAATTGATTTAAATTTGGCTTTTTTATAAATAAAAAATCTTTAGTTAAAGGATCTTTATAACAATTAAACCAAGAATGCTACATACAATCAAACAACTCAGTCCAAGAAAACAATTACAAAAACTGAAATTGTTGAGTAATAAAGAATTCACCAAGATTCACAGATCAATATAGCAAAAAGAGATTAAAGATAGAGATCAACACAAAAACTTATATTGGTTCACCTCTCAACAAGAGAAGCTACATCCAGTTCTTCTTATCAAAACTAGATTAGAGTTCCACTATTCACAAAATTCAGTTCTTACAAGCTTTACAACAATCACCCTTTATCACACCTAGATAAAGAACAAAAATTTAAAATCCTATTAGACTCCTAGTGATCAAGACATAGAGATCCCTTCTCTAATCTTTCCCTCTAGAGAAACCCACTCTAGAAAAACCTTCAAGAACCCTTTGTAAACAACCCATAATAAAAAAACGAATTTACAAGTAAAGCTAATGGAGAAAGACAACCCGATGATCCAATGAATATGAGTTACCAAACATGATTGAAATGAAAAACAATTTTAGAACTTCCTCTTAAAAAAGCTTCTTTGTTTTCTTGCCCAAGAAATCTTTCAAAACACCATGAAGATTTGAATTTGTGGGTCAAGCACTTTAGAACTCAGAGTAACCTTTCTCAATCTCAGAAGGCTTATGAAAACTTTGAAAATTTCGTAGAGTAATAATTTTGTAAGTTTCAGAAAACCCATCAGCTATTTATAAAAAATAGTTGTAACTAAATGTAATGGATTAAATCGCCTAAGTAATCGATTAAAACTTCATTTGTAATCGATTGAAAACAAATTTAATCGATTAAAATGTTCTTCAGTTTTCTGGAAAGGTTATATGAACAAAGTAATCGATTATTTTGATCTGTAATCGATTAGTACAAGGATTCATTGTTCCATAAATGAACTAAGGAATTGATTACTGATAAATGGTAATCAATTAACACAGCCAAGTCATGTTTTGTGTTTATACTGAGTAATCGATTACTTGGTGCTGGTAATCAATTATTTTGTTCTTCAAAGCTCAGGTAATAGATTACCAATATGCGGTAATTGATTAATACAATGAAAAATAGTTTTTCCAAAAACTTAAAACCATGAGCACTTTACTTTGATGCAATCATGAAATCTTAAACCTTTTCACAAACCATGTGTTTTTTTAAGATCATGAATGCAAGTAAATGAATGATGTTTATGCAATGCAATGGATCATAGGATGATTCTCTTTTACATCAAGCAATTTACAAATGCCTTCAATTGAATGACATGTACAAAGATAAAATACTTATTCATCTTCAGCATGTATCGAGACTTCAGCAATTTGCTCCAGCAACTTTCAAGATCAATGATTGTTCCTATAAACCAACACGAGACTTTTCAACGTGTTTTATCCTCACTCACACACTTCCTGGGAAACTTTCCATTAGATCACCCATTCAATAATTGCTCCTAGTCAAGCATGCTTAATGTAACACCCTGAAATTTCGATAACTGAAAATATATGGTTGATGTATTTCTTGTATTGTTTAATTACTTTATTAATTTGGATTAGTTGAAATGTTGTGTGAATTATCTTAGTGCAACTACTTGCTGTGAATGTTAGGTTATATGTTAATTAGAGATAAAAAGAGAAATTACAAAAATGTTTGAAGGTAAATGACCATATTATCTTTTCTCTTGATGTAAGAATTACCATTCTACCCTTGGAATAAAAATTACAATAATACCCTTAGATATTTTTGTTAGATATTTTGAAGTGAAAATTACAATAATACCCCTTGGAATAAATCTTCATCAACAATCAATAGAGACTTTTGTGTTTTGATGAAGATTGTTTTTCACTCAGAACGAATTCTTTCTCAAATTCTAAAGCTTTGTGAGTAATGGGTATTTCGCTGAAATGATTTCTAGTAAGTTACAAATCAATAGACTCACAAGCTATTTATAGAAAAACATATTTAACAGACTGTAATCGATTAAATCGCAAGTGTAACCGATTAATTTATGAAATATAATCGATTAATATATCATGTAATCGATTAAACCATTCTTATGCTATCTGGAAAATATTTATGAACATTATAATCGATTATATCGTCAAGTAATCGATAAAAGCAGCAAGCCATAGATGTTTAAAAGACTTATGTAATCGATTACAATTCATGGTAATCGATTAAAGCAACATGACATCTTTTCCAGATATAGCCTATGTAATCGATTACAATAAATGGTAATCGATTAAAGCAGCAATGCATGGTTTTCATTTAACACTGTGTAATCGATTACAAGAAAAAAGTAACCGATTAAACTGTTCTTCATGGCTTTTCCAGATTTAAAAATGAAACCATGTAATCGATTGCAAATCCATTTAATCGATTATCACAGTAAGTTTTTCATATTTCAAAAACTTCAACCATGAGAACATGAACTTTGAAAAACCATTTAATCATTTTAGTTTAATAATCAAAGATATGTATGTATGAGAATGATGATGCACATGCATAAAGGATCATAAGGAAATAACTTGAGCCACTTAGACAGTTACAAATGCCATCAATGATTGAGCATGTAAAAAGTTAAAACTTCAAGTTATCCTTGCTTCAATCTTCTTGCAGCTTTCATTAAATCCAACACAAACAACCAAGAATTCAAAAACAATTTTACAACAAGAATTAAAGGAGAGAGACAACCTGATGATCCAATGAATATGAATGAATATGAGTTACCAATCAGAGTTGAAATGCAGAAATCAATTTCAGAACTTTTTCTCCAAAAGCTTCTTTGAAAATCTTGCCCAAGAAATCTTTCAATACACCATGAAGATTAAAAAAGTGGGACAAGAGCTTTGTTAACTCCGAAAATCCTTTCTAATCTTTGAGAAAGCTTGTATATGCTCAGAAAAATCAAAGTATCCAAGTTAAAAGTTTAGACAAGCCTTCACTCTATTTATAACAGATTTTTATAACAGAATGTAATCAATTAAAGCGCCTAGTAATCGATTAAAATACCATATTAATTGATTAAGTTGTCAAATTATCGATTAAAATATTCTTAGCACAACCTGGGAATTGCAACGAGTAAATTAATCGATTAATCTGCGTCGTAAGCGATTAAAGCAGACAGGTTTAGTTGTAAAACAAGCTTATGTAATCGATTACAATTTGTGGTAATCAATTAAAATAGATAAACACAATTCCAGAATTCACTTATGTGATCGATTACAATTTATGGTAATCGATTAAGTCAGTCAGGCACATAAAAAAATAAACTTCAATAATCGATTACGATATTATGGTAATCGATTCAAGCAGGGAGACATGATTTTCTTTTTGTAATATGTAATCGATTACGAGAAGGCTATAATCGATTAAATTGTTCTTCATGGCTTTCCAGATTTTAAACAGAAGCTTGTAATTGATTAACTTGTTGTGTAATCGATTAAAGTAATGAGATTTTGTTTTTCCAAAAACTTAACCATGAGAAATTTGTTTCTTTTAATAAAACATGCATAGCTTTAATGCTTTAATGAAATCATTTATGCAAGTTAATGATTATGTTCATGCAATGCAAGGATCATAAGATTAGCCTTTCATACACTTGATCAAATTACATATTCCTTGGCATGTGAAAAGCTCAAAACTTTCTTCTAAGGCACAAGCTTCTTGCTTCATCTTCTTCTTGCTCCCCCTATATCCAATAGGTTTGGGAGGAGTGTTGATTTAGAATGGCGAGTAGTGGCCAATGCTTCTAGACAACTCAAGACTTATGAGAGGAATTATCCTACCAATGATCTAGAGTTAGCTATTTTAGTTTTTTCTCTTAAGATGTGGAGGCACTACCTGTTCGGCTCCAAGTTTGAAGTGTTCAGCGATAATAAAAGCCTTAAGTATCTATTTAGTCAGAAAGAGCTAAAAATGCATTAGAGGATATGGTTAGAGTTTCTTAAGGACTATGATTTTAAGCTTAGGTATTATCTCTGAAAAGCCAATGTAGTGGTTGATGCTTTGAATAGTAAGTCCCTACATGTATCTGCTCTGATGGTTAAGGAGTTGGATCTCTTAGAAAAGTTTAGGGACCTTAGTCTTGCGTGTGAGGTTATCCCTAATAATGTAAGACTAGGAGCTTTGAGAATTATTAGTGAGTTGCTAGGAGATACCAGAGTGGGCTAGAAGTTTGATCCTTTTCTGAGAACTTCGCGTTAGAAGCCATAGCGTCAGGGAGAGATAGTAGTTTCAATGTGGGATCAGATGGAGTCCTGAGACTTCAAGATAGAATATGTATCTCCAATGTACCTCAGCTTAGGAAGATGATCTTGGAGGAGGGGCATAGGAGCAACTTGAGCATCCACCCTGGTGCTACCAAGATATATCAAGATCTCAAGACAATGTTTTGGTGGACAAATATGACGAGAGAGGTTAGTGAGTTTGTGTATGCGTGTTTAGTTTGTTAGAAGGCTAAGATAGAACATCAAATACCCTCAAGTAAGTTGCAATGTAACACCTCAACTTACGATCTTGTTATTATTAATTTTTAATGAAAAATTCTTTTCAATTTGCTTAAAAATACTAAACCACAATTTTTTTTATTATTGAGTAATATTCATAATTCTTAAGTAACATATAATAAGATTACAAAAGATTTTTCCTCACTGATTGATTTTTATAAATCTGATGTACAATAAAATACATACTGGTGTCAATTCTATTACATAGTACAAATAACTAAAACCTTCTATCACAACAGAATACATCTTCAAAATATCATCTTCAAATAACACATCTTCAAACAAAATCCTCTTCTTGTATACAGCTAATAGTCTCTCTTTGCTGTTCATCTGCTCGCCCGAATAAAATCGAGGTCATGGCAGGTGTCAACCATAGACACAAAGCATAGGGTAAGTTTATGATAAACATAATTTAAGCAACAGTATATATATTCAATAGCCAGATTTTCATAACAACATCCTCAAAGATGCATGATTCTGTTAGACTCTTATCGTGATGCATGATTCTCTTGAACTCTTTCAATAATTGGTACCAATAGTCAAGATAGCCCCAGTCCAATGGTCCAGAACTTGCATGATCAGTCAAGGTGTCACAGTGGTGCACAGGAAGGTCACCCACACTACATGTGATCATCATGGGTGGCGTGAGTTCCCCACTGTCGAAGCACCCCCAGCTCAGACCTCTCTTGTTTGAACGCTCGTATTCAATTCCTATAACTATCTGACACACCTCCTCTCGAGGTAATAACGCGGACTAACCCACGTCGGGCATATGCATATGAGACATATAAGACTGATTCACTTTAAGGTATAACTCTTTTCATCATCTCATATTTATTTTCAACCTCAGTCTTTAATTTATATCTCACATACTTTACTCAGAAACTCAACATAAAGTATAGAACTCAACTTTTATATTCATGTAGAGAATCTCAGCATATTATTCATGTACAAAGGTTTATAGAAACACTCAACAACACATGAACTTTATGGAGATTTATAGAAACACTCAACAACACATGGAACTTAGAGAAATTCTTAGAAACTTTTAGCAGCATATGAACTTCATGGAAACACTCAACAATACATGAACATTCAAACACTTATTCAAACAAAACAATACTTAAACTATCTTTAGCATAAACTCCCCTATACATACCTTATAACCTTTTTGTTAAGCTTGTTCACTTCCTCCTAGCTAGCTCTTCTTCACGTGATTTCTCTAAGATGGTGGGGTCTTTCCTATTTGATTTAAACTTTTAAAAGAAGAAGATGAAAGTGAAATGAAAGGGAGATGGAGGGTAGTTCACGTGTGGCTTTTGTAGAAAAGGAGTGGTCTTAGAAAATGACTTGCACTTAGGTACGCCCCCCTTCCTTTATATAGTGGTTGGAAAATAATATAATATTCATGGATATTTCTACCCTTCCTAGCTAGTTACTTCCATTTGGTTTCATTGTAACTAAGTTTCATGTCATTCCATTCCATTCTAACTAGATTTATAAAAAATCTTCTAAGTCATGATGACTTACTTTACAAGTGTCCCTACACTTGTCATGAATTTTACAAGTGTCCCACCACTTGTCCAATTCATGAAGCTTCTTCCTCTTTTCCTTCCAAGTGTCTTAAATCATGAAGTTTCTCCATGATTCTCCAAGCTTCACGTGAATTCTAGGAGAAAGGAGAGAAATTTTACTTCATTTTCATGTTACTTTGTATTAATATCTTTCAAGACATAACACCTTGCTTCCAAGTGTCCTTCCACTTGTCTTCAAGCCATGAAAGTTCTCCATTTTTTCTCCTCCTTCACGTGATTTATCAAAGGAACAAGAGAAGATTTTTCTTCTCATTTTGTGCACATATATGATAGCTTTTTCATTCCTATATTAATAGTGAGTTACAAGTGGCTAGATATTTCTTAAGCCTTCATGATTGTATCTTATCATTTTAATTTATGAAGCTGAAGATATTTTCACAAAGAGAAGAAAATTATATGGTTTTCCTTGTATCCACATGTCACCTTTTATGAAGAAGAAGAATTTAAATTAAAGATAGCTTCACACATGACATTCATTGGAAGGAAGTAAAATTCAATTCGAATTCATCTTCACACATGGCTTTTTATAGAAAGAAGTAAAGTTCAATTTGAATTCTTCTACTTAAAGGATAATATTAAATAATAATACTCTAGAGTTTTCCAAAAACTAACTTCAGTTACAATACCAATAGCTCACAAATTGTTTATACCGAGTACTACACAGATCTTGCATACAAGACTATTCTTAACTTAATTCTGATTGGTTTATTCCTCTTTTGACCATCAATATTACTAAACCATTTTATTAAATAAGTTTGTTCATCCTACAATTAAGAGAAATTTTCATAGATTCTATTTCTCATTTTTCCATATTTTTCTGATGCCTGAAGTCTTTTGAACACAATTTCAATGTTATCACCATAGAATATTCATAACAATTCTATTTTGAGGCTTTCTGTCACAAAGTATCTTGATTACCTGCCATCTAAGAGTACTCTGTACTTTTATCAGGATCTTACAAACTATCTAAGGATATCTGGTCATTTCTGGCCTGAAGGGCATTATGGTAAATTCATCATTTATCCTAGGGGCATAATTGTCATTTCTACCATAAAATATCTAGCCAAAAATATCTAAGTTATTCTTGTCATTTCCAAAATATCCAAGGGCATTTATGTAATTTCTATCTTAAAATATCTCACTAAAATATCTAGGGGCGTTATCGTCATTTTCACCTTAAGGGCATTTCTGTAATTTCTGATTTAAGGAAAGGTAATATGGTCATTTCTCTTCAAACATTTTTGCAATATCTCTAATCAATATTTCACCCAAATAATTTAAATATAGACCAATCAAATCTTACATAACCTAACACTCATATCACTAGTTGCACAAGAATAATCCATACAATATATATTTGTAGTTATTGAATTTTCAGGGTGTTACAATTCTCCCCTCCTTCAAAAAAATTTCGCCCTCGAAATTTGCCTGATACAAAAAGTATCGGATAACTCTTTCACTTCTCATTTTCCAGTTCCTAAGTACCATCACCATTTGTACTGTTCCCCAAATTGAATGGACCATTCAGTCATTGGAGGACCTTTTGAGGGCGTGTATATTAGAACAAAAAGGGAGTTAGAATAGTTTTATGTCGTTGATAGAGTTCACCGATAACATTTTCATTCTACCATTGGCATGGCTCCCTACAAAGCTTTGTATGGTAGAAGGTGTAGGACACCCTTGTGTTGGCTAGAACTCGAAAAGAACCTGACTTTAGGACCTGAAGTGGTACAACAAACCACTGAGAAGTTCAAGTTGATCCAAAAGAGAATGAGAACTACTCAGAGTAGGCAAAAGAGTTATCAGGACAATAGGTGGAAAGACCTGGAATTCGAGGTTGGTGATCATGTATTCTTGAGAGTGATGCCATGGACTGGGGTTGGTCAAGCCTTGAAATCCCAAAAACTTTCACCTCGTTTTATGGGTCCCTTCCAAGTTCTCAAAAGAGTCGGGCCTGTGGCATATCAAATTGCATTGCCCCTGAATCTTTCCAACCTCCACAATGTCTTTCATGTATCTCAACTCTATAAATATATCCATGATCCTTTTCATGTGGTTGAATTAGATGATATTCAAGTAAAGGAAAACTTGACATACGAAACATTGCCTTTGAGGATCGAAGACCGGCGAACAAAGCACTTAAGAGGGAAAGAGATTCCATTGGTCAAGGTGATCTAGGGAGGTACATAAAGAGAGGATGCAACTTGGGAACTAGAGAGTCATATGCAAGAAGCCTATCCATCCTTATTTGAGTCAGGTAAATTTCAGGGACAAAATTTCAAAAAGGGTGGGAGAGTTGTAACACCCTGAAATTTCGATAACTAAAGATATATGTTTGATGTATTTTTTGTGTTATTTGATTATATGATGAGTTTAGATTATTTTAAGTATTTTGTAAATTATCCTTGTGCAACTGCTTGGTGTGGATGTTAGGTTATGTGAAGTTTGTTTGGTCTATGTTAGAAATGTGTGATTGATAGTTTGACCCAAATCCTGTTTCGGTAAAAACCCGATCTTGGACTCATTAACTGTTGGACCCCATTCCAATTTTGACAATAGATTCACAACACACCTTTTCATGTTTTAACCATTGCGATTTTCCAATAACAACGTTGGATGTCCCGCTTAGCATGACTACCTTGCTAAGTACAATTCCAGACAGAGAGAAAATTGTGCTTAGGGAGACGAGCTTGCTAACCGAGATCTGCAGCTTATAAATACGTCCATCAGCATAAAAAACATGATTTTTTACTCCTCTCTCTCTCTTTCTCTCTAAACTCTCACCCAAAGCAATAATCCTTCTCTTGCACCAACCACGACCACCGGTGACCGCCACAAGCCATCGCTGCTTGTCGCCAGACCACCGCACGGAGAGAAACACTTTAATTAGAGCAGAATCTTCAAAACTCAACTTGAGGATTCGGTAGAGGACAGAGCCTCCAATCCTCCTTTTGTGGTTTCTTCGAGGTAACTATGATTTCCTTGTCTTCTCCTAGTTAGTTTAAGCCTCTCTTAGTATCTCTTGTGATTTGGATACCATTATTGGGTGTTTTTACACTTCCTTTCAAAGACCTTTGAAAATGAGACGTTGTAAAAGTTTTCTTTTTATGATATTGATGTCATTTTTGTGACCTTTGTTGAGGTCGCATTGGTGTGATCGGAATTTCAAAATGACGTCTTTTTGATGTGGACTCCCAAAATACCATTTTAGCCCCTTTTAAATTTAAGTAGGTATTTGAACCTGAATGTTAATGTTAACCTTGTCTTTGAAATCTATACTAAATTGTCTTCGATTTGGTATATAGAGCTTTGCATTTGGATCAAAGGATGTGAACCTGATAGATCTCAAAATGACGCTACAAGGAGCTAACAAAGGGATATAGATATGTGAAGGGTGTTTATTGTTTGTTTACAGCTTTTGATACCATAGTTGGGGTCAGGGAACCCAATTATAAGGATGTATGTTTGTCCCTATTGTGTGCTGGTTTAGAAGAAAAATTGTGTTTTAAACTAATGGGATGCGATATAGTAGTTATTGATAAATTAAATTTTGAATGATGTTGTTGTAATGATTAGATTTTTTGGCTAATTTCGAAGCAGTTGGTGCAATTCCTGATGATTACACCTGGCACCAGAGAAAGAAGTTTTTCAAGGATGCTAAATACTTCGTGTGGAATGATCCTCACCTCTTTAAAATTAGAGCAGATAAGTGTGTAACTCAGGGGGAGACAAGAAACATATTGTGGCACTGCCATAGTTCACCTTATGGAGGTCATTACAATGGAGAGAGGACTGCTGCAAAAGTTCTCCAATCTGGATTCTATTGGCCTACATTGTTTAAAGATGCATATGAGTATGTCCAGAGATGTGATAACTGCCAAAGAATAGGTGGAATCTTTGGAAGAAATGAAATACCACTACAAAACATTCTAGAGGTTAAAGCTTTTGACTGCCGGGGGATATATTTCATTGGTCCATTTCCATCATCCTACTCAAATGAATACATTTTATTGGCTGTGGACTATTTAACCAACTGGGTGGAATCGATAGCTGTACAACACGATGATGCAAAAATCGTCATTCGCTTCCTAAAGAAAAACATCTTTTCAAGGTTTGGTATACCAAAAGTGTTGATAAGTGATGGATGATCTCATTTTTGTAATGTCCAACTCAAGAAAGTTGTCCAACACTATAGTGTCAGACACAAGGTAGCCTCACCTTACCATCCCCAGACCAATGGGCAAGTTGAAGTTTCTAACATAGAAATCAAGAAGATCTTGGAGAAAACAGTTACTCAATCAAGGAAGGATTGGTCTCAAAAGCTAGATGAAGCTTTACGGGCACACAAAACAACACACAAAGCTCCTACAGGACTCACACCCTTCCAATTGGTCTATGGCAAATCTTGTCATCTACCTGTTGAGTTAGAACACAAAGCTTACTAGGCATTGAAATATCTGAATTTTGATCTGAATGCAGCTGGTGAATATAGGAAGCTCCAACTTCATGAATTGGAAGAATTGAGGTTTCAAGCTTATGAAAAAGAATTTTCAGCATGGTCAACAGGTTTTGTTATTTAACTCTAGATTGAGATTGTTCCCAAGTAAGCTGAAATCTAAGTGGTCTGGACCATTCATCATCAATGAAGTCATGGCACATGGAGTTGTAATACTAGAAGATCCAGCCACAAAAAGGATATGGACTGTAAATGGTAGCAGAATCAAACATTACTTGGGTGGTGATGTTGAGAGACTCACCATTGTGGTTCAATTGCAGGAAGTTTGAGCTACAACAAAGGCGTCCAACTAAAATGACGTTAAAGAAGCGCTTCTAGGAGGCAACCTAGTACATTCTAACCTTTTTTTTATGAACTATGCTTTATTTATTATGTGGTGCATTTATACAGTTTTACTTAATATTTAATTTTTTAAAACATTATACTTATAAATATAGGTTTGAGGTATAGGTTAATTAGAGTTAAATATAACTATAGGTTAGTAAGAAACTGCATTTAAAAAAAAATTAACTCCCCCAGGCGAGTTAATCACGAACAAAACACTCGCCTGGGCGAGTGGACGTCTACAACATAATAAACCAGAAAGGGTGAAATCAGATTTTACCCCATTTTTAACATCACTATCACTTCTTTTTCTTTTACCTCTGTACATTCACGTCCTTCTCCAAAATCGCCCAAGCCATTACATCTACACCATATTTCACACACCACTTCACTTCATTCAAGTAAGTATCTTATTTCCTTAAATTTTTGTGTGATTTTAATACTTTTAGTGTGTTTTATTTTAATGCAGAGTTCAATTTAGTAAATAAATTAGACATAAATTCAATCAATTTATGCTCTCTTTTTGTGATTATTCTATGATGTTTCTTCTCCTATTGTTATTCTTTGAAATTTGGTATATCATATGCTTATATCCTCCTTCAATTACATGTACCAATTTGTGTGCACATGAGCTGTTTGATGAATTGCCTCAATGACTGGCCATGTTGTATTCCTTAAATAGGCACGAATTGTACTCCTTAAATTTGTTAGATAGTTTGAACGAATGTTAGGCTCCCATATTTCATGAGAAAAAACTTGTTTGCATAACTATAAGTTAACATTGAAATGTCAAACATTTTTTTAAAAGGCTAAGGCACCTAAGTTAATTCTTCCCAAAAGCTTACATTTGTTTGAACTAAACCTTGGAGTAACATGTATAAAAATTGTTCAGATTGGTTGAATTATTCACATAGCACATGCATTGTTTGTTGAAAGCTGAAAATGTAGTGCACATTTTAAACGATTAAGTAGTTTTTGATCTATTGCAAGCTGACCCTTAAAAGATATATCGATATGATTGGGAAGTCTGAAAAGGTATATTGGTATATGGTTGAAATGACTTGTTATACTAATTTCAGTTTGGTTTTAAGCTTTTATACAGATGGCTCCCAAGAAACTTACAACCAAAAGAGCTAGGAATACGCTTACAAGAGATGGTTCAAGCACAACACTTCCCGCAAACTTTATCTTTGATGCTCAGAGGTTTCACAGTGAGGAACACCAATACTACTTTGAATTGATTAAAGATTGGTCATTCCTCAAAGAATGAATAGTTCAATTAGCATAAGGTGAATATTCAAAGTTCACAACAGAGCTCACTAGGAGAAGCTGGAGGCAACTTGCAGCACAATGTACAAATTCAACCTTGCAATTGTCTTGGAGTTCTATGCTAATGTCTAGCCTACTAAGGAAGGTGTTCCTGATAAACATTCTCAAGTGAGAGGCCAGTGGATTCCCTATGATACTGATGCCATTAATCAATTTTTAGGGAATCCACTAATCTTGGAAGAGGGAAAACTATGCGAATATGCTACTCGGAGAAACACCATTTCAAGTTTTGATGAAGAGAATATAGCTCAGTTACTCTGTTCCCCAAAATGTGAATTTCCTTGTAACATTGCAGGTAAATAGGTAAGACTAATGAGAACTAAAATGAATACTCTGACCCAAATCTGGATTACTTTTCTCCTTAGAATGTCCTCCAAAGTGACCATAATTCTGATTTGACTATGCCAAAATGCCAACTAGTTTATAGTTGCATATAACATATCAGTATTAATGTGGCCCAACTGATATTATATGCTCTTCATCAGTTTGTCACTACAGAGCCTCCTAGACACCCTCTGAACTCGGAAAAGTCAAACAAAGTGCTCGGTTTTCCAGCATTGATAACAGGGTTGTGTAAGTTTTATGGAGTGCAGGTATTACCATCTAAAGCCATCCGACCTCCCATCAACAGTGATTTTATTTAGAAATATTGCCTATCCAGACAGGTTCAACAGCCACGAGAGCCACCAACATTGGAGTCCATTTCAAGTCACCTCCAGAGAATGGAACTCCAGATGCACACTTACATGCGTCACATGGCTGATCAACAAGTCGCTAACTACAGGGGCCAAATGCAGCTAAATGAAAGCTTTTACAACTATACATTGCATTAGCATCACCAGGATCTGAATCCCTTTTCCTTGGCCTACCCGTGACCAATTTAGGGCTAATGTTGCATGGCCTGGGGACAGGCCTATTTTTCAGGAGGAGGCAGGTCCTGCGGCTTATCAAGATCCTGCAGCTGATCAAGGCCCTATGGCTAACCAAGAAGCTGCAAATGAAGGAGAAGGAGCAGCTAATGATGAAGACATGATCCATGATCTTGTTGATTATCTCATTGATCTTCAAAATCCGTGACATTTTCTTGATATTTCTTTACCGCTTTCTTTACTGCTTTATATTTGAAAAATTCAGTACTTTATTTCCTTATATACTATGTTAGACTGTTTGCTTAGATAATTGTGCATGTTTATGATTCTTTTTGGTACTGCACACTCTGATAGTGTACACAGAGGGTTCCATCTTTTTGGAAGTACACATTTTCTTATTATAATTTTGTTTTATTAACATAGCTATAGAATAGGTGTAAACTTTTTGGGACTTTAAAGAGAAAAAAAATTCTTGAAACATAACATGTTTCGGAAAGAATCAAGAAATAGTATTTTTTTTTGAACCTTGCTTTTTGAAATTTGAAGCAGAACACAACAAAATGATTTTTGGAAACTTTGAGAATGAAAAACAACGAATGGTTTTCCATATACCAAATGAAGGTAAAGGATTTTACATGGAGTTAATAAGAACATCTTTCGAAACACTGACTTGATTTGAACATGAAAACAGACCTTAAGCGTAAGTGACTGTGTGTACCCACAGAAATTGCATTGAGTGTCCTCACTGATAGGTTTTATATTGATTTTACATGAATTTCTAATTGTCATGACATATGATGCATGGATAAGATTTAGGTCTTCTTTCTTCTTTAACATTTTAAAGCCATTGGCCAAAAAGATATCCTAATATATGATGATTTAGCACTTGCTGGAACACTTATGATTTTGTTGGAACACTAATCTAGGTTAAGAATTTCTTACCTTACCTTAGGTTAGGAGATCAAAAGGAATTTTTGTTAGATACAGGGGGAGTTGGGAGTTGGAGCTGCAAGTTTATCAAAGCAAGGCTGAAGTATTTGGTTTGAAGTTTTAGCTTTTTACATGCCCAATCAAATTGAAGGCAATTGTAATTTGTCTAAGTGGTTCAAGTACGTTGCCTAGTGATCCTTGCATTGCATTTGTATAATTCATATTACATGCATTCATATCTAGTAAATAGGATTAAATGTTTGCATTTGAAAAGAAAATCTCATGGCTTATGGTTTTGGAAAAATCAGATTGTGCACTCCTTTAATTGATTACCATTCTTATGTAATCAATTACATGCTTGTGTTTATTTCTGGAAAAGTCATAAAGAATACTTTAATCGATTACCAAGTGTATTTTACGAATTAAGCATGCTTGCTTTAATCGATTACCATTCATCTGTAATCGATTACCAAGGCTTATTTGGAAAATAGTCTTGTTGCTCTAATCGATTACCATTATTATGTAATCGATTGCATCGGCTTAATTCTCACTTGAGCTTGTATGTTTTAATCGATTACCAGCCTTCTGTAATCGATTATCAAAGCTTACTTTCACATATCATTGACTACTTTAATCGATTACATCACGTATTAATCGATTATCTTGTGAATTAATCGATTACATATGTTAAAATAATCAATTACTTTAACAGATTAATCGATTACATTCTGTTAAATCAGTTTTCTATTTAAAGCTTTATGGGTCTGCACTTTAAAAAGAGAAGAACAAGTTAAGAACGAACCATCCTTTGAGATTGAGATTTACAAAGAGTTCTAAGTACATTCAAAAGAGCAAGATACTGATTTACTAAGAGAGACACATCTTGTGTGAGATCAAAAGGTTATTGGCTTTAGAAATGATGTGTTTGTGAGAAAAAGAGTTTCAAGAAAGATATGTTTGTGCATTGACATTCATACAACCTGGATTGATTGGTAACTTCATTCATTTATTCAATCATCTGTTAAGGATCACAGGTTGTGTAGTTCTTGAATCTTTTCTTTTAGAATTTATGTTTACAAATTCTGAGGTGAAAATCATATAGTTTCTTTCAAGCTTTCTAGAGTAGTGTTCTCTAGGGATAAAGATTTGAGTATGGTCCTCAGGTTCTTTGTGATTTGATTTCTAATAGGGTTTTAGAATTCTGATTCTTTATCTAGGGTTGATATAGATAATCACTTGTAATTTCTTGTAAAAGAATACTTTTGATTTAATGAAAACTCTAACCTAGTGTTGGTTGGAAGACACTGGATGTAGCCTTCATGTTAGTGAGGTGAACCATCATAAATTGTTATGTCTTGTTTGCTATTACGAATATCTTTCATTACTTATATTTGGGTGATCAATATATAATCAACAAGAAGTAGTTCAGACATTACATGCATTCCAAGGTGTATCTTGATTGAAGAAAACTTTTGATTTTGATTAAGGGTGATTGAGTGATACGATCCAAGTTTTAATTACGCAAATTCTTTTAAAGAAAGTTTTTTTAAAAGACTGTTTTAACCAATTCACCCCCCTCTTGGTTATTTGTAGTGTGTTCATTGTATTTTCAATTGGTATCAAGAGTTGGTTCTTGAGATTTATTCAAGATCACTATCTTTTATAAAGAAAATGAATACCACTCAGATTACTTTCAAAGAGGGTGCCTCCCTAAATCGTCCACCGATGTTTGAAGGAGAGCATTTTAGCTTTTGGAAAAATAGAATGCAGATTTTCATTCAATCCAATGATCCTGGTGCATGAAACGCTATTGCAAAAGGTCCCAATGAAAACTGTTAATAATAATTTGATTCCCAAAGAATGGGATGAAATGACAGATGCTGAAAAAAGAATAGTGCAATATGATTTTAAGGCTAAAAATATGATCACCTTTGCACTTTCTTCTGATGAGTTTTTCATGACTGTTAGGTGTAAAATCGCTAAGGAGATGTGAGAAATGTTAGAGGTTACTCATGAAGGCACAAATGATGTACGAAGATCAAGGAAGCATGCCTTGATTCATGAGTATAAGATGTTTGTGATGAACTCCACAGAAACCATATCTCAGATGCAAAGAAGGTCACTCACATAGTGAATCATCTTCTTGGTCTTGGAAAGACTTTTGATGCTGAAGAGTTAAACATCAAAATTCTGAAATGTCTTACAAGATCATGGCAACCAAAGGTTACAGCTATTAAAGAATCAAAAGACCTCTCCAAGATGTCTATGGCTGCACTTTTCGGTAAGCTACTTGAATATGAGTTAGAAATGTCTCAATTAACACATTATGAGAATGCAGATAAAAAACAAAAGAGTATATCTTTAAAAGCTGCATCATCAAATATGAAGATACAAGAAGATTCAAGTGATGAAAACTTAAACCTAATAGTAAATAAATTCAGCAAGTTTATGAAGAAAAACAAAAACAAAAAGTTGTCTAAGTTCAACAGTAAAAAGGACAACAACAACAACAAATCCACCAACTTCACATGCTTTGAATGTGGAAGCCTGGCCACATTAATTCTGATTGCCTAGTTTTTCTGAAGAAGAAACAAGGTAAAAGGAGGATAAAGAAAGAAGGAAAGCCAAAGAAGGCATATATTGCCTGGGAAGATAATGAATCAACAGCATCCGGATCAGCTAGTGAGAATGAAGAAGAAGCAAATGTTTGTCTCAATTCAACTCTAAGTGATGATGAAGAATTCTCTAGTGCTGAATCTGAGGTAAGTTCTGAATATGATCAAATTGTTGATGTTTTTCATGATATGCATGATAAGGCTCAAAGGCTAGCAAAATCAAATAATAAGCTAAAAGGAGATCTAAGATGGAACATCACCAAACTTGCAGAAATGCAAAGTGAACTTTGTAAATTGAAAGAAGAAAATGAAAAACTTCTTTCAAGTTACAAGGCCCAATGGGTGTATATGTCCCTCTTCCTCTTCTAATATACGAAAATGCAAAGTATTACAAGAAGAGTTTGATTATTTCAAAAAAAGTCAAGGAGAAAAACACATGTTACTAATTTCTAAAAATAGCTACTTGATTGATCTTTTGAAAAAGCTTTATAAAGGAAAATGCAACTTAGCTGAAATATTAAGTGTGCAAAAATATGTCGGAGATACTTCTGGTTTGGGTTACAAACAAGGTTTAAAACCTATTGGAAAAACCATATTTGTACCACCAAAACAGAAGAATCAAAGGAGCTTTTATAAATCAAAGTTTAATCAAAATACTTACTTTGGAAAATCATCAAAAGTTGTAACTTGTAACTATTGCATGAAGAGAGGGCATACATCTCATAAGTGTTTTCCTAGAAAATATTATGTTCCTAATGGAGAATGCATATGGGTGCCAAAGAAAAAGAAAATAGCTAACCCCTATGGACCCAACCTTAATTGGGTACCTTTCTTTGCCACTTGATTTGAATTCTGCAGGTGTATCTTAGAGCAAAATCATCACTATGGTATCTTGATAGCGGCTCCTCTAAACACATGACAGGTGACATATCCATGCTTACAAATATCAAACTAAAAGATAAAGGATTTGTCACTTATGGTGACAATAACAAAGGGAAAATAGTTGGAAAAGGAAACATAAGAGACAACCTTAAGACTATGATCAGAAATGTTCTATATGTTGAAGGATTGAAACATAACCTCCTAAGCATAAGCCAACTATGTGATAAAGGGTTCAATGTTTCCTTCAACGATAACTACTGTGTGATCTGTTAAAGTGGACATTAGCAAAGCATATGCAATGGGTATCATTCTGGGAGTTATGTATAAGTCTCATGTGTCTCATAAGAATTGCCTGAGAGTGGAGGTGTATATAAAAGTTGCCTCAGAGTGGAGGTGTGCCTCAGAGCGGAGGTGTATCAAATAGTTACAAGAACTGAGTTCGTGCGTTCAGACAAGAGAAGTCTGAGCTGGGGGGTGACTCTTGCGATGAAGAATCACGCCACCCATGATGATCACATGAAGTGTGGGTGAGAACCTGTGCAACACCGGGAGACCCTGACTGGTCGGATCAGTTCTGGACCACTGGGATGGGGCTATCTTGACAGTTGGTACCAAATAATAAGAGTTCAAGAAAATCATGCATCATGATAAGAGTCAAGAGAATCATACATTATATAGAAATTTTGAGGATGTTGTTATGAATATCTGCATGTTGAATATAATCTGATGCTTAAATTATGTTTATCATAAACTTACCCTGTATTTTGTGTCTGTGGTTGACACCTGCTATGACCTTGATTTTATTCGGGCGAGCAGAAGAACAGCAAAGAGAGACCACTAACTGTTTACAAGAAGAGGATTTTGTTTGAAGATGAAATGTTTAAAGATGTATTCTTTTGTTATAGAGTGTTTTGAATTAGTTGTACTATGTAATAGAGCCAATGTCAATTTGTAATCTTATTATATATATTACTTCAGATTTATAAATATTCTCAATAATGAAATTTTCTTGGAGTATCAGTTATTAGCAAAATTTTGTTATATTCAGTTGAGTGCTTTTAAGAAAATTTAAAAGAATTTTCATTAAAAATCAACAATAACAAGATCGTAAGTCGAGGTGTTACAGAGTGCTTTAACTACAATTCTTCCTCATAAATTCCAAAATATAATCCAACTTTATCTTTTGTTTTAATTGCAATTTATCTTTGCTATTTAAATTCTTCAACCAGAATACAAATCATAAATCAATTAAATTTTACTCTTTCCAATTTAAAGATATTGATTACGATAAAATTTTTGCCTAAATCCTCGTGGAGACGATACTCTACTTATCAAATTATTACTTGTACGATCGGTACACTTGCTATTATGCAACAAGTTTTTGGCGCCGTTGTCGGGGATTGAGTACCCTTATTTAATTGTAATTTATTCTTTAATATTGGAATTTTTTTACTGATCTATTTTCTTTAGTTTATGCAAGGTTTAGTTGAACTTGAAACTTTACATTTTGATCCAGAGATAGAGAAGACTATAAGAAGAAACAGGAAGCTAGCTAAGCAAAAACAGAAACCAGAAAACTCTAGCTCACAACCTGTAGTTGAACTAGAGATGGCTGAAAGAAATCACAACCAGCCACGACTAGAAGATGAATTAATGGAGGATATTCTCGCTCCAGTATTTATAAGACCCAATCCTAGCATCGTCAGACCACCTATAGAGGCGAACCACTTTGACATTCATCCATCATTAATTACTTTGGTGGAAAGAAGCCAATTAGGTGGTGAAGATGATGAGGATCCCAATGATTTCATGGACAGATTCTTGCGAATTTGTGACACCATAAGACACCAAGGGGTAAGTGATGATGTGATTAGATTGCGATTATTTCCTTTTGCAGTTAAAGGAAAAGCTCTCAGATGGTTAGACAGGTAGACTTCTAACAGCATCACCACATGGGATGAGTTGGCTGCCAAATTCTTCGCCCAACATTTCTCTATGGAAAAATATAACAAACTAGTGAATGAAATCACTAATTTCACTCAACATCGTAGAGAAATGTTGTGTGCAACCTAGAATAGATTTCAGGGGTTAATCAGAAAGTGTCCTCAGTATGATATACCAGTTGGGAAAAAGATGAGGATTTTCTTTAATGGGATGACTCTTGAATCTAAGATGATTGTTAATGTTGCAGCCGGAGGTTCAATCAGATCCAAAACAGCATCTCAAACTTATGAGTTGATTGACTCCTTGGCAACAAATGAGAATGAGAGCATCGCAATTCAGCCCAAACGAGAGGTTATTCAGTTTGGGAGTAGCGATGCCATGTTAGCGGAACAGAAGCTCTTGTCACAACAACTTGCTAAGCTTAATGAGAGAATAGACAGGCTTCAAATTTCTGCAATGCAAGCCGCACCAAGTCGGGCCCCAGTATTCAGTTGTGAATATTGTCAAGAGGACCATCAGACAAATGAGTGTCCCACCTTGATAGGAGCTGATCCAGTACAAGTCAATGGTGTGTGGTATGATCAAAGACCCCAACAAAACTTCCAGAGAAATCAGAATTATGCTACGGGTAACAACTATCAGAGAAAATTTCAAAGAGGAGGGTTAGATTATAAATCTAACAACTATTTGCAGCCTCCACCTATTCCAACCAAGGAGCCATCTGAACTTGAAAAAGCTATGTTACAACTGTCCAAGACTACTAATGAGCACATTCAACTGACAAACGCATTCATCAATGAAACCAGAGCTCACCACAAGAATCAAGATGCCTCTATTGGCAATCTTGAAAATCAAATTGGTCAATTGTCGAAGCAGCTTACAGAAAGACAGCAGGGACAATTTCCTAGTGATTCAGTTATTAATCCACGAGAACAAGCTAAAGCAATAACTACAAGAAGTGGAATTGTTATCATACCTCAAGAGAAGATTAAAATAGTGCAGAAAAAGGTTGGTGAGGAAGATAGAACCAATCAAAATGATAAGCAAAAAGCAGAGGTAGAGACACAAACAGGTAATGATAAAAATTCAGCTACTACAAATTCTAAAAAGGCAATGGATTTTTCTCATTTTGAAAAACCACCATATCCCATGAAGCTTAAACAACAAGCTCAAAAGAAACAATATGCTAAATTTTTAGAAATGTTTAAAAAGCTTCATATTAATATTCCTTTTGTTGAAGCTCTTGCTAACATGCCTAATTATGCTATGTTTATGAAGGATTTGTTGTCTACAAAGCATAAATTGCAGGAATGTGAAATAGTTGTGCTTACTGAAGAGTGCAGCGCTATAATTCAAAGGCGAGTTCCACCCAAACTCAGAGATCCAGGAAGTTTCAACATTCTGATCGCAATAGGTAATGTGAATGTAGGTAAGGCATTATGTGACCTTGGAGCGAGCATCAACTTGATGCCTCTTTCAATATGCAAATCCTTGGGAATTTCTGAATTGAAACCTACCATGGTGTCCCTTCAATTAGCTGATAGATCATTGAGAAAACCTAGTGGAGTCATTGAAGACATCTTGGTTAAGGTTGATAAGTTTATTTTCCCAGCTGATTTTATAGTTCTAGATATGGAGGAAAGTGAGATACCTATCCTCTTAGGTAGGCCATTTTTGGCTACGGCTAAAGCTATAATTGATGTAGCCCAAGGAAAACTAGAGCTTAGAATGTTTGATGAATCAGTCGTTTTTAATGTTTTTGATGCGATGAAAAATCCTATTGACAAAAATGATTGTTTCAAAATTGATATATTAGATACTCTACTACATACAGAGAAGTCCAAGGATTAAGAGTTAGCAGAAGTGCAGGAAATTAGAAGTGAAGACAATCCAACTGAAGATGGGGATGTTGCAATGGAGGTGCTGGAAAAGAAAGAAGATGATATCACCAATAAAGCACCAAAATTAGAATTGAAAGAATTGCCCGAAAATCTGAAATATGTGTTCTTGGGAGAAGAGAAGACATATCCTGTTATTATCAATAAAGGATTGTCTGAAGTTGAAGAAGAAAAATTACTTAAAGTACTCAAGGAACACAAGAGTGCAATTGGATGGTCTATATCTGATTTAAAGGGCATTAATCCTTCTTTTTGTACTCATAAAATCTTGATGGAGGATGATATAAAACCAGTGAGACAACCTCAGAGAAGACTAAATCCTACCATGAAAGAAGTGGTTAGAAAGGAAGTGGTAAAATTGCTAGATGCCGGTATGATTTACCCAATTTCAGATACTGCATGGGCTAGTCCTGTTCAAACTGTTCCCAAGAAAGGAGGGATGACTGAAGTTCATAACGATAACAATGAACTAATTCCCACTAGAACAATCACCGGATGGAGAATGTATGCAGATTATAGAAGACTGAATGATGCCACAAGAAAAGACCACTTCCCACTACCATTCATGGATCAAATGCTAGAGAGATTGGCTGGCCATGCATTCTATTGCTTCTTGGATGGGTATTCTGGCTACAATCAAATTCCAATATCACCTGAAGTTCAAGAGAAGACAGCCTTCACTTGTCCTTTTAGAGTATTCGCTTATAGAAGAATGTCATTCGGTTTATGCAATGCGCCGACGACTTTCCAAAGGTGCATGCTTTCTATATTCTCTGACATGGTAGAAAAAGGTTTGGAAGTTTTTATGGATGACTTTTCTATCTTTGGTTCTTGTTTTGATACTTGTTTAATGAATCTATCTAAAGTATTGAAATGATGCCAAGAAACGAATCTAGTTTTAAATTGGGAAAAATGTCATTTTATGGCTCGTGATGGAATAGTTTTAGGGCATAAAATTTTTGAAAAAGGGATAGAAGTTGATTAAGCCAAATTGCTATTAATTGAAAAACTTCCACCACCAATTAATGTTAATGGGGTGAGAAGTTTCTTAGGACATGCGGGCTTTTATCGAAGGTTCATTCAAGATTTTTCAAAAATTGCAAAACCTCTTAGTCAACTTCTAGTAAAAGAAACTGATTTTGTGTTTGATGAAGTGTGTCTTAATGCTTTTAATGTATTAAAGGAAAAACTTACAACTGCACCTATTCTGACAGCACCTGATTGGAATTTACCTTTTACGCTTGTGTGTGATGCAAGTGCATATGCCATTGGTGTTGTTCTTGGTCAGAGAAAAAATAAATTGTTGCATGTTATTTATTATGCTAGCAAGGTCTTAAATGAGGCACAGGTTAACTATGCCACTACAGAAAAAGAGATGTTAGCAGTAGTATATGCATTAGATAAATTTAGGTCATATTTAATAGGGTCTAAAGTTATCATATTTACTGACCATGCCGCTCTTAAGTACTTGATGACTAAACAGGATGCAAAGCCACGCTTGTTGCGTTGGATGCTATTATTTCAGGAATTTGATTTAGAAATCAAGGACAAGGCTGGAGTGAAGAATAAGGTAGCTGACCATCTGTCTAGAATTCAGGAAAAGGAATTGCAAGATGGACCAGAAGTAGAGATTAATGAATCATTTCCTGATGAGCAAGTGATGGCAATGTAACTCGTTCCTTGGTTTGCAAACATGGCAAATTTTAAGGCTGCTGGAATGATACCTGAAGACTTTAATTGGCAGCAAAAGAAGAGGTTCCTTCATGATGCACGGAGGTATTTCTGGGATAACCATTTTCTATATTTTCAATGCACTGACGGTGTTATTCGCAGATGTGTGGCTGAATTAGAAGTGCCAAAGATTCTTTGGCACTGTCATTCTTCAAATTATGGAGGACATTTTGGAGGGAATAGAACAGCGCATGAAGTGTTGCAAAGTGGGTACTATTGGCCCACTCTTTTTAAAGATGCTAGGGATTTTGTAGAGAAATGTGATAATTGCCAAAGAACAGGTAACATATGCCGAAAGGATGAAATGCCACTTAATAATATTCAGGAAGTGGAATTGTTTGATGTCTGGGGAATCGATTTTATGGGACCTTTCCCTAAATCGTATTCCAATCAATATATATTGGTGGCTATAGACTATGTGTCTAAATGGGTAGAAGCGGTGGCTTTACCTACTAATAATGCAAAGGTGGTTGTATCTTTCTTACGAAAGAATATATTCACCCGTTTTGGAGTGCTCAGGGCTATAATAAGTGATGAAGGAACTCATTTTTGCAACAAACATTTTTGAAGTTTGCTTGCTAAATATGGGGTAAGTCACAGAGTGGCTACACCATACCATCCTCAAACCAGTGGACAGGTGGAGATTTCCAATAGAGAATTAAAAAGAATTTTAGAGAAAACTGTTGGAAATTCTAGAAAAGACTGGCCAAAGAAGCTAGATGATGCACTTTGGGCATACAGAACAGCTTTCAAAACGCCATTAGGTATGTCGCCATTTCAGTTAGTCTATGGTAAGTCTTGTCACCTTCCTATTGAATTAGAACATAAAGCCAACTGGGCTACTAAGTTTCTTAACTTTGAACTTTCTAAAGCTGGTGAGAAAAGATTATTACAATTGAATGAGCTTGATGAGTTCAGGTTAGCTGCTTATGAAAATGCAAAAATCTATAAAGAAAAGACAAAAAGGTGGCATGACAGAAAGATTCATCCCAAGGAGTTTACACCGGGATAGTAGGTATTGCTTTATAATTCTAGACTAAGATTATTCCCAGGTAAACTCAAATCCCGATGGTCTAGTCCCTTTATTGTTAAAAAAAAATTTCCATATGGGACAATTGAAATAGCTCCCTAGGATTCTGATAGATCCTTCAAAGTTAATCGGTGGAGGTTAAAAATTTATTATGGAGGAGAAGTGGAAAGGAATACTATTTTCATACCACTAAATTCACCTGAGGATTAAAGAGGTCGGTGTCAGGCTTGTGACGTTAAACAAGCGCTTCTTGGAAGGCAATCCAAGAAAAGTCTTTTAGATTTATTTCTAGTTTATTTATTTTACTCTAAAAAAATAAATAAATAATAGTCTCGCGCTAATCATGTGAGACTGGCATTATTCACGCCATATGTTCTGTGAGTTCATGCTATTCGCGTGAACCTGGCGCCAATAGCGCCACAGTTTCTGGAACTTAGCACAATTCGCGTGGGTGGTGGCACGAGTCGTGTGACACTTCGAAGGCAGTTTTATCTTTTAAGATTGAAACCCTATTTTAGTGGCTTGCCATTCTTTCTTTAGCAGCCACAACCCTTGGCCTACCATGCCTACTGAGTTTCAAACATTGCAAGTCAATAAACTGCCATTAACTTCTCTTTTCAGTTACATGATGCCCATAACCACCATTAACTTCTCTTTGCTTTGAAGTCTATAAATACATTGGCTTATTTACCTTATTCCTGTCATTTCGTTCATATTTCTAATAAGCATTTGAGAATACATAGTTCTTTTTGAAGTTCTTTCTTTTTGGAAGCAACATTGTGTTTCTTTTGAAGTTTTTAATTCTTCCAAATGGCAAAGGATAAGGTACGTTTTCTTCTTTTTAATCCTTGTAATTTATATTCTTTAGGGTTTAGATTAGAAAGCATGTGGGTAGGACTGGTTTTGAGAAAAAATCGGTAGAGGTTAGGGCAAGCAAAACGCAGTTCATATTTCTGAGTACCTATGTTTTACAGCCCACGCAAGTCACGTGGGACAAGCGCCACCCGCGCCAGCTGCAGATTCAGGGATTATTCTTTTTATATTTGAATGGTTAAGGAATTGTTTGCATATGCTTTGATTCTTTTTGACCCTATTCTATGAATAAATAAAGATGGTTAGCATGATGAGTATGATTTAAAACATAGGATTCGTGAATTGAATAGTTACTTGCTAATTTGATTTTTAAATGAGTAGATTAGAGTGTGTCTAAGATTAAAAACATCTGTAACTTAAGAGAAAAATTCAAGGCTTAGAGTGGGAAATAAAATCTGGGAATGGTGGTTAGTTATTCTTAGAATTTTATTTTCTTTTTCGTTAAGGATTTTATTTCCCAATTGCAATGTTAAAAATCTGCCTTGTATACCTTCTGAATTTATAATTGTGTCATATAGAACCAAATAAATCTGGGAATTATTGGGAAGGATTTATTTGGAGATTAATTGTCAAATGCTTGTTTAATTCCCATGATATTATTCTATTATGATGATAATTTTCTAATTGTTAACTTGAAATAAAGAAAGTTTGAGATATGATTGCAAGCAATCAGGGAAAATTTTCTGAGTTTCAGGGTAAGCAAGTAGAGAAAGAAAAGAGGAAGGGTGCTACATCTGGTAGCAAGAGAGCAAGGTCCACTGATTTTGATGAGCATAGATTCAAAACTATTGAATGTCAGTAGAGGTATGAGAACTGGTATGCTCCGAAGAAGATCATTCCGGAGAAGAGGATAGACTGGGAATCTTTTCCTGAGGATTCACCAATTGTGGATGTGATCAACAGGAGAGATTGGAAGACTTTGGTTAGTTTTCCTGAACCAAGTTCCAGTGCCATTTTAAAGGAGTTCTTGGCCAATGTTAACAGAGAAAATGTAGAGAGGGACAGAGTCAGTTGGGTTAGAGGAGTAGGGGTTCCATTTGATCATAAGACTATTGAGGAATTTCTAGACACTGCATATTATCCATTTCAATCGTGTGCCTTCAGAAAAAATTTCTACAAGATGCATCCTATCACCAGTAGAAATGTCTATAGAGATGGCATGCCTCAAATTGCAGATAAGATTAAAAGAGGCATTATAGGGTTGTATACTGCATGGAAGACAAAGTCTGGAATGGATTATGTGCCTGAGAAGTTGAAGAAGAAAGACTTGACTGGGGAGGCAGAATTTTGGCATCAGTTCAACAATCACACCGTTATTCCATCTACTAATCTCACTGATGTGAATGTTGAGAGGGTAATCCTTCTATATGTGCTGCTAGGCGATGACAATTTGGATATTGCCAGTATCCTGTCTGATAGGATATTGCATATGATCCACGATGGTAGCAGTAAGTCCCTTCTTGCTCATTCTTCACTGATTTCTCATCTTTGTAGGAAAGCAGGTTTGGAGATTTTCGATGAGGAACCCATGGATGTCAATATTGTATCTGTCATGACACACAAGACATATCTGGCTGCAGTAGAGACTCAGTGGCAGGAGCAGTTGATTAGAGTTTCTAAATTATTACCTGAGGAGATTGCTGAGAGGAGTCCTCGTGCGGACATTCCTCAACCTGAAGTTCCAGCACCGCCACCACCATGAGCATCTTCTTCTACTACTACTGTTGGCCCATGTCATGAACTAATTTATGAGGATTCTCAAAATTACTTGCAAATCCAGTCTGAATTGAGGTCTCAAAACAGACTGTTGGAGCATCAGAACAAAATGATGGAAGACTTGTTTAGACATTTCTCCATTAATTTCACTCCCTACCAGCCACAGGATTCAGCAACACCACGAGTTTCTCCTGGACCTTCACAGCCATCAGCTACTGCTGATGATACTATGGAGGATTAGGATTGACATTGTAGTTTCATGGACAATATTTTATTTGCTTTATGTTTTTATGTTTATGGTTCAGTAATTTATTTTCTGTTCAGTGTGTTTGGAACAATTTGGTTTGAGTTTAAATAGTTTATAATTTGGACATGGTCGAATTTGATTAATTTAGTTTTAAATAAATAATTCTGTTGGATGGATGTTATGCACAAAGATGATTTTTTTTTTAAAATAATGTAGGTATGTGTTTTCCCTTGAATAGAAAATTGATTGTTGGAGACAGCAATATTTAAAATCTGGGAATGGGGAACGCATATTAAGGATATTTTGCGTTATTTTGAAGAGAAAAAAAACTCATATTTGAAAAACAAAGGATATCTGACAGAATTTAGATAACCTAGATGATGTTAGAGGAGAAATTTAGAAATTAGTCTCATAATTAGTTTAGTTTAGGTGTTCTTTTTAGAATTAGATGAATAAAATGTTAGAGCTGTGAATAATTTTCAGATTTTGAATTGCTAATGCAGTGATGAAATTGGATTGAATGATGATTGATTGAGAATTGTTTTGGAAATATGTATGAGACAAGTAGAGTGTAGAATTGCATATGACATGATTGGAACTATGATAGTTTTTGTGATTGAAGTACATTGTGAAAAGAATAGATACTTGATAGGAAATCAAATGAACTTAACTTGATACCATAGCTTGTGAGGATTAAGCCTATACAACATATTTTCTTTTCAGAGTGACCTCACTGTGAATAATACTCTAGAACTTGATTTGTTTCTCTATGATATTTGCATGGTTGATATGATAAAGGCATGTTCTTTCTTTTTAAGCCAGGACCAAAATTACTTTACCTTGAGGATTTTCCATTGTTAGCCAATTCGAGCCTAAACCTTTCTTTTCATTCACCTAATATTAAGCCTGTTATCCATGACCACCTTAATTGAGATTGGAAGAAAGGAGAATTAGAATCAGGGCTATTAGATGTTAAAATTAAGAAGAAAGATGTTACCCAAGAAGACAATTTTATGCTTGGTGTTGAAGTGCCAACATAACAGATATGGAAAAAACTAAATCTAGTGGACAGCCCAGCTTGGAAATAACAGTCTGAAATACCAGCTGGGGGATCTAAATTTCCCCTATTTTATGTTATTATATCTGTTTTAATCAGATATATATATATATATATATATATATATATATATATAGTTACTTAAAAAAAACAAAGAGGGGGCATCAGAATAAGAGTAGTAGAGTGGTTAAGTAGACTTGACTAGTTCTAATAGAAACCAATCTCAACTTAGCCACTATCCAAATTATCCTACCCTTAAGCCAGGCCAAGTTACAAACATACAAAGACCTTTTGATCAACTGTGCATGTATTTATGTTTCTTATTTTTAGGAACTTGAGAATATAATCAAGCTTATGGTAGTATTATAGCTTTGGAGGAATTGAGAGATTACAATTACCCTAAACACTTGAGTGAGGAGTGAATTATATTTCTTAGTGAGGGGTATGCAAGTTAAGGTTATATGTTGATGGAATTGATGAGTATTCTTGAAATTTTCAGATGGAATTCAATTACATTTGACAGAATAGTTCTGTGATTGTGTATGTGATGATATGCTTGATTGTTGAACATAGTTTTCCTTACAATAAAATTCTGTTTTATTGCTGAGGACAGCAATATCTAAATCTGGGAATTATTTGATATGCTGCTAGCATATGTAGTTTTTAGGTTAAATTTATTAGGAAATTAAGCATATAATATCAAATAAAGGCCAAAATAAATATAATTTGCATTATTATTCATTTTATTACTAATTCATGCAATTTTGATATTAGGAGCCAAGAAAAGGAGGAAAAGAAGCAAGATAAGGAGCTAACTGTTTCTGCAAGTTCACGCCATCAGCGCCAGGCCCATGCCAATCGCGCCAAAGCCACTGCAAGTTAGCGCTAATCGCGCCACTCCCTCGCGGATCGCGCCACACTCACTGGAAGCTGGCGCCAGTCGCGTGGACGACACTGTGAAATACGAATTAGCTTAAAGATAACATAAGAATAAAAGATATTAGGGTTTCTATGACCTGGCTATAAATAGGAAAGTAATAGGACGTTTTTAGAAGGGTTTTAGGGAGACAAAAACAAGGAAGAGGAGGCATTCCAAGATCAAGAAGAAAGAAAGGAGATTCAAGAAAGATCCAAGATTAAAGGGTTTGCATACTCTTCTTTTCTAATCTTGCTTATTCTTCTCATTCTTTTGTATTGAGTCAGACATAACTATGTCTGGCTGATTCCTTTTTTGTAGTTAAGGCCAAAACCAATGTGAACTTCTCTGTAATTGGATTGATTCCTATTTTATTTATGCCAAAGTGTTTTATTTTACTCTATTTCCATTGATTATATCTTTATTAGGGCTAATCATTCTAATAAAGTTCTGACGGTTAGGGTTGACACTAGGGGGATATTGAAACTTTAATTTCTGACAAGAGTAAAGTAACAATCGTTACATTACCTAAGGATAGGGATGTATGATTGCAGAATTATTAATGTATTTCTTAATGCTTAATTTATGAGAAATCACTAAGGAATTAGGATTTTAATTAAATTAAAGGGTTAAAGTCACTAAGGGATTAGGGCTTAACTAATTGATAGAAAAATACATTATCTGAACATTTAGAATAATTAATTTAGTAATTAATCCAAGTGAAGGAGTTAGGGATCATAAGGTGAGTGCTTTAACTACAATTCTTCCTCATAAATTCCAAAATATAATCCAACTTTATCTTTTGTTTTGATTGCAATTTATCTTTGTTATTTAAATTCTTCAACCGTAATACAAATCATAAATCAATTAAATTTTACTCTTTCCAATTTAAAGATATTAATTACGATAAAATTTGTGCCTCAATCCTTGTGGAGACGATACTCTACTTATCAAATTATTACTTATATGATCGGTACACTTGTCACTATGCAACAGTGGCTCAATTTTTCGTCAAGAGTGTATAACACTCGTACCTTGGTCCCCTTGGAAGAGGCTGGCGTTTGTCCTATTTGTGTCACTTGTCCGACTTGTATGAGTCGATTCTTGTGCTACTTTCTCCTTTCTCACGCTTTTGTCTAACCTATCGAACATCATTTCGATGCCTCGACATTTTTTGCATCTAAATGTAGCCCTTAGCTCGCTCTTATAACTCATCCATCTTGTTGGGAGGTTTCTTGCACAGACTGTCGACAAACTTTACAGGTCATAGGGAAGACTCGACATAGGATTACGTTGTCATTAGTGTAGAGGTTAGCCTAGGTGAGGAGCGCATCCAGGTGCTCCTTAGGGTCAGTGGTCGCGTCGTAACACTCCAGTTGAGAGGTTTCCAACCTAGGGGCAGGCCAACCTCCATTGTTCGATCTACAAAAGGATATCGTCGACTCATCCGTCCTTCATGTCAATTTGCATGCAGGGTGTTTTTATCATCCAGGGTACTGTTGGTCTAACGGGAATGCGATTCACCATGGGTGCACTCGTTGATTGTGTGAGCGAAGTATTTGTCTCCTTGCGGCGTCTGACACGAGCCTCCAATTCTTCATGGTCAGCTTTCAACTTTCTGAGTACCTCCTCATGGCAGCGTTCCATCTATATAATGTAGGCATGGAGTTGGTAAATAGCATCATTGTCTGTCATGGTCATCAGAGGGGGATTGGGATTTTCTAGGGGTGTTTCTCTCCCGATAATGGATCATGTGCTAACCATAAGTATAGGTGGCAGCAGGGGAAGTTTTACCTTGGGCACTAAATGTACTTACCGAAATCTAGAGCGGGATGACGTCAAGATGGACTATCATCTGAGAGGGCTTCACAATCTCCTGTGTCAGTCTTACAGGTATCTTCCACCGGAGGAATGAGGGGGGTACCTACAAAAGGGACTTTGACACTCAAGTAAGTATATGAATAAGTTGAGAATGAATTAAAAGTGAGTGTAGAACCTGGTTATTTATAACATTGGACGAAAGCCTTGGGTCCTTGATTGTCAGGGTTGTTATAACAACATAACAACTTTGATGATAACTTGTAACTACCTTGTAACAACTTAATAAGAGGATAACAACATTATAATTAAGATTCAAATATATTGAAAGCTTAATGGCTCAATCACCAAGTTGCTTAGCAAGTAGCGCCGTCACTCTGGATCTAGGGCTGACGAGGAGGGTTGACGTATGTGTTTTAATGCCATGTCACTCGACATGTCATTTGCAGACCCCAGACAGTACAAAACCTATTACACGTTTATGAATCATTGACAAAACAATTTGATGTGTTGGAATAGGCCATATAATTAAAGTATTATACTCATAAGTCATGACATAATTGAAGGAATAAGGGAGGTGAAACATTTTTTTTTTCAAAAAAGAAAAGAAAATCATACTTGAATTTGTATGGATGCAGTGCTGCAATTTTAATCCACGCAGGAGAATTGACTATTCATTGTATGATAGTATGAATCAAGAAAAAGGATGATTCTTTAATCAAAGGGAGAGGAAATAATATAGATTGACAAAAAGCATAGACCATCGTGATTAAAATGCTATTTTTGTGATCAGTGAGGGAGGAATTGACTTGAATAATAGAAGATCAATTTGGGGTTTCAGATTGACTAATGAAGGAAAGGTTGGGGCTAGGAGTTTACGTGACCTGTTATGAGGGTGTGCTCGTGAGAATTTTGTTTTGGGATTAGGGGTAATTATTTTAGGGTCACTGAACTATTAGTTTAGGGTAATGTGTTTACTTTGAGAGGGTTTTAGTTTTACAATTCATGTTGTGACTTGTTTAGGAATTTAGGTGGTGTAGTGACGTGAATAACTTTAGTTGTCAATTAGGATCGTTAGATTAAATTAGAATGAACGGTTAAGATTTAATGAAATATTTTTAAAATTATACAAGTGTAATTTGATCTCATATATATATATATATATATATAGAGAGAGAGAGAGAGAGAGAGAGAGAGAGAGAGGAATGATCAAATTACACTGGAATAACTTTAACAACTATTACACTATTTTAATAACTTTGATATAGAAAATGATTTTTATTCATCAAACTATTGAATTATATCTACATATTACTAAGATCATTTGTATCAAATTTTGTCAAAATTAAATATATATATATATATATATATATATAGAGAGAGAGAGAGAGAGAGAGAGGAATGATAAAATTACACTGATGTAACTTTAACAACTATTACACTATTTTAATAACTTTGATATAGAAAGTGATTTTTATTCATCAAACTATTGAATTATATCTACATATTACTAAGAT
>PYAF01005120.1:199267-217234 GCA_007407185.1 Glycine tomentella | reverse complement strand
ATTAATCAAGTGGCAGGGACTTCCTCATTATGAAAACAGTTGGGAGACATTGGAAGAGTTGCAGAATAATTTTGCTAAAGAGGACCTTGAGGACAAGGTCCAGCTTGAAGGAAGGGGTATTGATAGGAATAAATGGGCTGAGACTTATCATAGGGGGTTTAGATAAGTAGTGTAGTGGTGTAAACAGTTAGTGTAACTATCTGTAGTTAGTCACAACTAACAGGGAGGGAATGTATATAAGCTGAAAGTGAAAGATTAGTGGCAGTTAGTTAGTTGAGTGGAGGCTGTGACCTCGAAATCACATTGTAACACTTACCATTGTTCTGGAATAAAGAAACATTCATCGATTCATCTCTGACCCAGTTCTTAACACCTACATTGGTCAATTTGAGAAGCATGTAGGGGCAGGAAGGGGTTTGGATAAGATCTTTCTAAAAGAAATATTCTTGAGGGCGTTAAAGGAGGAAATTGGGACAAAAGTAAGGGTGCATGAACCCAGGTCATTGCTGGATACCATGATGAAGGCAAGACAGGTTGAAGAAAAAAACAGAATTCTGGGCAATTTACCCAGAACTGGGAAATTGAATCAATCTTTCCAAAGACCTAATTTTTTAGGTCCAAGAAGTGGTAGGGAGTGGCAGCAGGGTAGTAGCAAGTGGCAGCAGGGTAGTAGCAAGGTGGTGGAACCCTTGGGGGTGGCTAAACCTGGAGGGGAGGCCTGGAATAAAAAGAAAACCTTCCATAGGCTGTCTCCTATGGAGGTGAATGAAAATATGAGGAAGGGGGAATGTTTTACTTGTAATGAAAGGTATCACCCCACTCATGCTTGTAAAAACAAACAACTAAGGATAATGATTATGGAGGAAGAAGGGGAAGAGAGTGATGGAGAGGAGCAATAAGAGATGGAAGAAGAAAAGGGGGGAAGATCTGCACCAACTCTCATTGCACAGTATTGAAGGTTTCACAACCAATAAGTCTCTCAAGTTGTGGGGAGAAATAAAAGAGAAGGTGGTGGTCTTAATTGATTGTGGGGTCACTCACAATTTTATTTCTCTAAAATTGGTGAAAGAATTAGAGTTAGAGGTGACTCCTACACAGCCCTATTATGTGGAAGTGGGAGATGGACATAAGGTGAGATGTAAGGGCATGTGTAAGGATTTAGCAATTGAATTACAAGGGTTACAAGGGGTTCAAACCTGTTATCTGTTTGAACTAGGAGGTGCTGATGTGGTGCTAGGGGTGGAGTGGTTAGCTGGATTGGGAGAAGTGAAGGCAAATTTTGACAAGCTGACCCTGGATGTTAAGGTTCAGAATAAGATAATTGTGTTAAAGCTGAACCTGAGTTGATTAAGGCTGCTATCAGCCTAAAGCTGATCAAAGGGAGTATGGGGGAGGCTGATCAGAGATTTCTGGTGGAGGTTAAGGCAGTAGATCAGGAGAAAAAAGGAGAGACAGTGCCTAAAGCAGTAGAGCAGATTTTAAAGCTGTTTGATGGGGTTTTTTTAAGGAACCCCAAGGACTGTCACCTCACAGGGAGAAGGACCATGCCATTGATCTTCAGCCTGGTAATAAAATTCCTAACATTAGACCTTATAAATATCCTCATTATCAGAAAGATGAGATTGAAAGGTTGGTGAGAGAGATGATGATAGCTGGAATTATTAGGGCCAGCACTTGTCCTTTTGCTAGTCCTGTGATTTTAGTGAAGAAAAAAGATGGCAGCTGAAGGTTTTGTGTGGATTATAGGGTTCTTAACAAAATTACAGTACCAGATAGGTTTCCCATACCTATAATAGAGGAGTTATTAGATGAAATTGGAGGAGCCCAATGGTTCTCTAAATTGGACTTAAGGGTTGGGTACCATCAAATTAGAATGAAGGCTGAAGATGTGCATAAGACAGCCTTTAGAAATCATGAAGGTCATTATGAGTTTTTGGTCATGCCTTTTGGTTTGACTAATGCTCCTTCAACTTTCCAAGCATTGATGAACGAAGTTCTCAGGCCATTCTTAAGACAGTTTGTGTTAGTTTTCTTTGATAATATATTGGTGTAGAGTAAGGATGTGCGAGAGCACCAATTGCATCTAAAGGCAGCTTTACAAGTACTGCAGCAACAGGAACTGCATGTGAATAGAAAAAAAATGTACCTTTGGTCAAAGGTCATTGGAGTATTTGGGTCATTTGATTTCAAGAAAAGGAGTGGAGGCAGACCCAAGTAAGTTGGAGGCAATGAGCAAATGGCCTGTACCTAGAGACAGCAAGGGTTTGAGAGGTTTCTAGGGCTGACAGGATATTACAGAAGGTTTGTAAAGGATTATGGGAAGTGGGCACAACCACTTAATGCTTTGTTGAAGGAAGATGTTTTTCAATGGACCCTTGAAGCTGATAAGTCATTTGAAAATTTGAAGGGTGTGATGAGTGAACTGCCTGTGTTAATGGTGCCTATTTTTCTAAGCCATTTGTATTAGAGACTGATGCATCAGGATCAGGGTTAGGTGCTGTACTGTTACAGGAGGGCAGACAAAGGCTTTTTGGAGTAAGGCCTTATCTGAAAGAGGCCAGCTTAAATCAGTCCATGAAAGGGAGTTGATGGCAGTTGTGTTAGCTGTAAAGAAGTGGAGACACTATCTGTTAGGGGGAAAGTTCATCATCAGAACTGACCAGCAGAGTTTAAAGTTCCTTAATGAGCAAAGGTTGTTGAATGATGAGCAATTTAAATGGGCTGTGAAGCTGATTGGATATAATTTTGAAATCCAATACAGACCTGGAAAAGAAAATGTGGTGGCTGATGCACTATCAAGGCAGTTTGTTTTTTCTGCAGTATCTATGGTACAAGAGGAGGAATGGGTTGATTGGGATGATGAACTGAGAGCATATCAGCAATTGTATGAGATTTATCAGGGTATTCTCACTAAAACAGCTGAGAAACCTGGCTATACAATTCAGGGAGGCAAGCTCTATTACAAGAACAGGTTGGTTTTGCCAAAAAATTCTGCTAGAATTCCTTTACTTTTAAAGGAAATACATGATTCACCTATAAAAGGGTAGCTAATGTGGTATTTTGGCATGGAATGAAGAACACTATAAAGGAGTATATAAAGGAGTATGTGGCTGAGTGTAACATATGCCAAAAGAATAAAGCTAGCACCTTGTCCCCAGCTGGATTGCTTCAGCCCTTACATTCCAACTAAGGTATGGACTAATATATCCATGGATTTTATTGGACGGTTGCCAAAAGCACAAGGAAAAGATACTATTTTAGTAATAGTAGATAGGCTGACTAAGTATGCCCATTTCTTGGCATTGAGTCATCCTTATACAGCTAAGGAAGTAGCTGAGGTGTTCATCCAGGAGGTAGTCACGCTGCATGGGTTTCCTACCTCTATAGTTTCTGATAGAGATAGGTTATTCATGAGCCTATTTTGGAAGGAATTGTTCAAAAAGGCAGGCACTCAATTGAAGATGAGCTCTGCCTATCACCCACAAACAGATGGGCAGACAGAGGTAGTAAATAGGTGTTTGGAGGCTTATTTAAGGTGTGTGACAAGGACCAGACCTAAGCAGTGGCCTGCTCAACTAGCTTGGGCTGAATTCTAGTTCAATAAAAATTATAATGTGTCTGCCAAGATGTCTCCTTTTCAAGCATTGTATGGACAGGAACCTCCTTTGTTGATAAGAGGAGCTGATATCCCTTCTAAGCTGGAAGAAGTGAATCAGTTATGCAAGGACAGAGATGCTTTGTTGCAGGAGTTGAGGGGTAATTTACCGAAATCTCAGGATCAGATGAGGAAGCATGCTAATAAGCATAGGAGGGAGCTGAGTTTTCAGGTGGGGGATTGGGTTTTCCTAAAAATACAGCCTTATAGAATGAAGTCACTAGCAAGAAAACCCAATGAAAAATTGAGTCCTAGATTTTATGGGCCTTATCAAGTCATTCAGAGAATTGGAGAAGTGGCTTATAGATTGGAAATTCCTGCAGGCAGTAAAATTCACCCAGTTTTTCATATTTCACTGCTTAAGAAGTCAGTGAAGGCAACTTGTTCACCTCAACCACTGCCAGCAATGTTGGATGAGCAGTGGGAACTTCAAATGCAGCCAGAAAGGGTTCTGAAGCAAAAGAGAAATGAAGCTGGAAAACAAGAAGTTTTGATCAAATGGAAGGGATTGCCTCACCATGAGAATAGTTGGGAGCTGGCAGAGGAACTGAAGAATGTTTTTACTGATTTGGACCTTGGGGACAAAGTCCAGTTTGAAGGGGGTATTGATAAGAGTGGGAGGTGGGGTCAAACCTATTCTAGGGGGTTTAGATAGTAATATAACAGTTAGTATAACTAAGGGTAAGTTAGTTATAACTAACTAATGGGAGGGAAGTTATAAATAGAAGAGAGGCAGTGAGAAAAGGCATCTCTGAGGAGTGTAAGGAGGTAGTGATTCCCTTGAAAGATCACTGATTGTAATCGCAGGAGCTAGACTCCAGTATTCAATAATATCCATTCTTTCTTGCATATCTGAACCAGTTCCTATTACATTGTCTCGCAACTATTAAACATTAATAGTTCCATGTAAAATATAAGCTTAAACTAATCAAACACTACCAGATATCCTAACAAATATCAGAAACCACTTACCCTTATGCAATATACAGTCAGCTTGTAGTGGAGAAATATATTAATGAGCAGTATCTCAGTTAGGGAAAGCAACTAATAACAAACCACATGCTATTTCAACAGTAAAACTATCCATAATGCTCAGGAAATTGCCAAAGTTTCCAAAGTAATTCTTTGACTATATTAAAACCAGATTTTCAGTTGCGTAATCAACACCTTATATTTATCCTGATTTTTCAGGAAGATTGTTAGAGCACCATGCCCACCCATAGAATGACCAAATATAGAAGCTTTTGATGTTTCAAGCTGTGGAAAATTATCGTTCAGAAGCTTTGGCAACTCCTTGACAACATAGTCATACATGCGCCAATTCTTCCATTTCTCTTGGGTGGCATTGAGATAAAATCCTGCACCTGCTCCAGAATGTATATGCAAATAAGATATCTTCTGTTAAGTAAAGTGCATACTGCACATCTCAAATTAACTCTTGGCTATAGCCCATAACAATTAAAATTATTCCACACAACATTCACATCTTAACAAAAATGAGACTTTTTCTATCAAAATAAGGATAATGAAGCAGAGATATCACAATAGGGAGATATTCCGGAGCAGATAAAATAATTTTTCATTTGTTATACATCATGATGAGTACACTTTAGATTTTCTATACATCATGTTAACATGCTTGGGTAACACCAGCTCCATATAATCAGTACCTCCCATTTTCCCATCCATGTCCAACAGCACTTGATGAACTTTTAGGCTGTATAGTGCACTAACATAACAAGTTTCATCATCCATTGGCATATTATGGTAAAGCCATGGTTTAGGTAGAGAATTAGGTGTGGGATCTTAAAGTTTCAACATTCTTTTGTCTGTTTATGCAATAAATATGCATGTCACACAATAAATTCCCATTTGATTAGTGTCATTCAGCATTTCAATTGGGCAGGTAGTTAAGAAGTTCTAAATTCTAACAGTTTATTATCTAGTTTAGCAGACAGCCAAAGAACCAATTCAATTTGCTTTCCTTTTCGAATTCTGGGGAATAAGATGGCCAGCAGACAGTCAAAGAACCATTTCAAGCCTTTGCAATCGGCAGCAATCCAAACATTCAGTTCAGTTCAGTGCAGTTCAATTTTAATATATAACATTAGTTATTTGTTTCATGTTTGTGGGTTTCATACCTGTGGCAAGTTTAAAGTTTAATAAGCTTTAGCTTGAGAAAGTGTAAGAATATTAAGGTTATTGGTCTTATGCTATTTGTGGGCTTGGAAACATACTAGTAGTATCATTACTGGACCTAATTATTGTTAACTAATATAAATAGGAATATTGGGTTGTCATATTGTGATAGACATTGGACCAGGCCGAAAAAAGAAAGGAACTGTTTATTGATGAATTGGAGAAAAGTATCTCCTGCATACAAGTGATATCGAGGTCACTAACCTCCTAATACCCAAACGGTACCCTATTCAGTTAGTGCCTCTCTATTTAAAGCTTTCCCTAATCTGTTATAACTACCTAACAGTTAGTTATACTGATTACAACTGTCACAATACTAATTACACCCTCCTAGTGTATGTTTTCCCCCACCTATTGATCCTATCAATACCCTCCCCTTCAAGATGGACCTTGAGCTCAAGGTCCAGGTGAGGAAAAACCTTCTGCAACTCCTCAGCTACTTCCCAGTTGTTCTCATGCTGTGGTAACTCCTGCCATTTAACCAACACCTCTTTTTTTTTCATCTGCTGACACCCTGTGCTGGATAATCTTCTCTGGTTGTAATTGCAATTCCCAATTTTCAGTCAACACAGCAGGTAATGGTTGTGAAAAACCAGTATCCTTCATAGATTTCTTGAGCAAAGACACATGAAACACAGGATGAATCTTGCTGCCCTCTGGAAGTTCCAGCTTATAAGCAACCTCCCCAATTCTTTTATGACCTTATAGGGTCCATAAAACCTAGGACTCAATTTCTCATTAGGTTTCTTAGCCAAAGATCTCATTCTATAAGGTTGCAGCTTTAAACACACCCAATCTCCCTCCTGAAAACTCACCTCCCTTCTATGCTTGTCAGCATACTTCTTCATTTGATCTTGAGCCTTCAACAAATTACTCCTCAAGTCCTGCAGTAAATTATCTCTGCTGTCATACAGCTGATTAATTTCCTCCAGCTTAGAAGGAATATCAGCCCCCTTGAGCAAAAGAGGTGGCAGCTATCCATATAAAGCTTGGAAAGGGGACATCTTAGCTGAGATATTAAAATTGGTATTAAACCAAAATTCAGCCCAGGATAAATGGTTTGGCCATTGCTTTGGTCTGCTGCCAGTTAAACACCTCAAATATGCTTCTAAACATCTATTAGCTACCTCAGTTTGGCCATCTGTCTGAGGGTGATAAGCAGTGCTCATTTTCAACTGAGTTCCAACCCTTCTAAACAACTCTTTCCAGAACATGCTCATGAACACCCTGTTTCTATCAGAAACTATGGATGTAGGAAATCCATGGAGTTTCACCACCTCAGAAATGAAAATATCAGCTACTTCTTTGGCTGTGTAAGGGTGACTAATAGCAAAAAAGTGAGCATACTTAGTCAACCTATCAATAACCACTAAAATAGTGTGTTTACCTTGAGCCGTTGGCAACCCTCCAATGAAATACATTGCAATATCTAACCAAACCTTTGTAGGAATTGGCAAAGGTTGCAGCACCCTTGCTGGTGCCAAAGTACTAGCTTTATTTTTCTGACAAATCTCACAGGCAGCCACATAATCTCTAATTGTTTTCTTCATACATTGCCAATATAAAACTGCAGCCACTCTCTTAAAGGTTCTAAAAAATCTAGAATGTCCCCCCACAGGAGAATCATGCAAATCCTTTAAAATCAGAGGAATTCTAGCAGACTTTCTTGCTATAACACCAGCCTGTCTTTATAATACAACCTGCCTCTATGCACAGTGTAGCCTTTTTTCTCAGCTGTTCTAGATATCAAGCCTTGGAAAATCTCATACATTGGAGGGTCGGCTTGCATCTCCCCTTCCCAATCACTCCATTCTTCCTCCTGCACCACTGAAATTGCTTCAAAAGCAAACTGTCTTGACAGAGCGTCAGCAACTATATTCTCTTTTCCTGGCCTATATTGGATTTCAAAATCATATCCAATTAATTTAATGGCCCGTTTAAACTGTTCTTCACTCAACAATCTCTGTTCATTTAAAAATTTCAAACTTTTTTTATCAGTTCTAATACTGAATTTTCTGCCCAGTAAATCGTGCCTCCATTTTTTTACTACCAACACCACAGCCATCAATTCCCTTTCATAAACTGATTTCAACTTCCCTCTTTCAGATAAAGCCTTACTCCAGAAGGCAAGAGGTTTGCTTTCTTGTAATAATACTGCTCCTAACCCACTTCCAGAAGCATCAGTTTCTAAAATGAATTGTTTTGAAAAATCTAGTACTCCTAAAATGGCAGTTGTTGCATTGCTGCCTTCAGCTTCTCAAAAGCTTTGAGTGACTCTTCCTCCCAAACAATAGCATTCTTTTTCAACATATCATTCAAAGGTTGAGCCATTTTTCCATATCCTTTTACAAATCTTCTATAATAGCCAGTCAATCCTAAAAAACCCCTCAACCCTTTTACATCTTTAGGGATAGGCAACTTAGCCATAGCTACCAACTTATTAGGATCAGCTTCTACACCTTCAGCTGAAATTATATGCCCCAAATATTCTAAAGATTGCTGGCCAAAGTTACACTTCTTTTTATTTATATACAACTCTTGTTGCTGTAAAACTTGCAGCACTGCTTTTAAATGCATGGTATGTTCCTCCAAACTACTGCTGTAAACTAATATATCATCAAAAAACACCAATGCAAACTGTCTCAAGAAAGGCCTAAGTACCTTATTCATGAGTGCTTGAAAGGTTGAAGGTGCATTGGTTAAGCCAAATGTCATCACCAAGAACTCATAGTGGCCCTCATGAGTTTTGAAAGCTGTTTTGTGCTCATCCTCTACCTTCATTCTGATTTGATGGTATCTTGCCCTCAAATCCAGCTTTAAAAACCATGCAGCCCCTCCAATCTCATCCAACAATTCTTCAATAATAGGCATAGGAAATTTGTCAGGTACAGTAATTCTGTTAAGAGCCCTATAATCCACACAACCTCCAACTCCCATCTTTTTTCTTTACTAAAATTACAGGACTAGTAAAAGGACTGATGCTAGTTCTAATAATTCCAGCAGACAGCATATCTCCCACCAACTTCTCAATCTTATTCTTCTGGTAGTGAGGGTATTTGTAAGGCCTCAAACTGGGTATGTTGCTTCCAGGTTGTAGATTGATTGCATGATCCCTTTCCCTGACTGGTGGCAGCCCTTGAGGTTCTTTAAAAACCTCCTCAAACTGCTGTAACAGCTGCATCAGCACTTCAGGGACTGTTTCTGCCTTCTCCTCTCCTTCCATGGGTTTTAACTCTACCACAAACCCTTGCTCAGCTTCCAACATATTACATCTAACCAATTTTCTACTTATGGCAGCCTTGATCAGTTCAGACTCAGCTCTTAACACTATCTTCCTATCTTGCACCTTCACAGCTAATGTCAATCTTTCCAAATTAGCTTCCACCTCCCCCAAACTTGCTAACCACTCCACTCCTAATACAACATCAACCCCCCCTAATTCAAACATATAACAATTCTGCACTAACTGTAATCCTTGTAACTCCATATGCAGGGATTTACATACCCCTTGGCAGCTTATCTTGTGTCCATCCCCTACCTCCACATAATAAGCTTGGGTAGGAATGACTTCCAACTCCAATTCCTTCACCAATTTCATGGAAATAAAATTGTGAGTTGCCCCACAATCAATCACTACTACTTTCCTATTCTTAAGATTTCCCCATAGCTTGAGCGATTTCTTAGAAGTAAATCCCTCAATACTATGCAATGACAGCTGATGCACTTCCTCCACTTCTTTTCTTCTTTAACCTCTTCTTGATCCCCATTCTCATCCTCCTCCAATTCTTACTCCAATATCATCACCCTTAGTTGTTTATTCTTGCAAACATGTGTTGGGTGATATTTTTCATTGCAAGTGAAGCACTCTCCTTTTCTCATCTTCTCATTTACCTCCAAAGGGGATAATCTTTGAAAACTTTTCATTTTAATTGGAAATTTCCCTCCTGTTTTAGCTCCTCCCACAGACTCCAGCATCTTCCCACTCCCTTGCTGCCAATCTTTCCCACTCCTTGGGCCAAAAAAAGTAGGCCTGGACAAAGGAGGCACCCATTTTCCACTTCTGGGTAAGTTTCCAAGAACTCTATTCTTAACTTCCACCTGTCTTGCTTTCATCATAGTTTCCAGCAAGGTTTTTGGTTCATGCAACCTAACGTCTGTCCTAATTTCTTCTTTCAAGCCTTTCACAAACACTTCCATCAGAAAAACCTCCCCTAATCCTTTTCCTGCCCCTACATGCTTCTCAAACAGCCCAATATAGGTTTGTACAGACTCCTCTTACTTCAATGCCAGCAAGGCTTGGAAAGGATTTCCCAGACTAGTGCTCTAGAATCTTTGCACCAAAGCTGTTTTAAATTCCTCCCAAGATTGGCTTGAACTGCAGTTCTCCCACCATTGATACATGCTAGAGCTTCTCCCTCCATGGCTACCAATATAGCTTCCAATTTCTCCTCCTCCTTCACAGCTTGCAGCCTGAAAACCCTTTCAATATGCGATACCCACCCCACAGGATCTTCTCCGGTGAAGACAAGAATTTCAATTTGCCTCCACTGTCGCGCCCCAACCTCTCCTTCTCGGTTCTTGGTTCACGCCTCCCTCGCCGGAATTTTTGCCCCCAACTCCGGCGCTTCCAGCGACACAGCCAGCTGCTGCAATACTTGCTCGATCGTGCCCAATCAGATTTCCATCATGACCCGATTGGCTTCAACTGCGACCCGGTTTGCTTCCAAGGCCTCGCGATCCATTTCCCTGGCTTCGCGCGTCTCTTCCAAGACTCTCTCCAGTGTCTTTATTGTTGTTCTTTGTTGCCATTGACATCCCACAGCCCCAAATGGAGCTCTAATACCAGTGATAGACCAGGCCGAAAATGGAAAGGAACTGTTTATTGATGAATTGGAGAAAAGTATCTCTTGCGTACAAGTGATTTCAAGGTCACTAACCTCCTAATACCCAAACGGTACCCTATTCAGTTAGTGCCTCTCTATTTAAAGCTTTCCCTAATCTGTTATAACTAACTAAAAGTTAGTTATACTGATTACAACTGTCACAATACTAATTACACCCTCCTAGTGTATGTTTTCCCCCACCTATTGATCCTATCATATTGCCACATCTATCAGCCATATCTTCAATGCACAACTGTTACCTGAATTTCTTTATTTTCCTTCTTCCTTACCTAACTCCTATAATTTCAATTTTCAAATATTTACCAATCTTCAATGCACATCTGATTTCCTCGCAAAATTCCTAACTAAATTATAAGTCCCACACCTAAATTCACTACACTTCATACCAAATCTGAATATATAGTTAGCATTCATTTACTTAAGTATTTAGATCAATGGGATTACTTCATGAGCTAATGGGCAATGAAGCTTGATGTCACAAAGCACATCACTAACCTTCACAATCTGCAACGAAGTGAGATGGGATGGGAAGATCCAAGATAATTTTTGAAAAGATAAAATATGTCACTATCCACTAACCCAGCAATAATGTTCTAGAAAGTCCACATCTGATATAGAATTTTGTGGGAAAGAGAATGAAACAGAAAGACAGAGAAAGGGAGGGTAAAGGGGAAGATCGGAATGGAGAGGATACAGAGAAAGAGGAGAGAAATAGAGAGATCAAAGAAACTGTGCACTGCACATCTATTATTAATATTTCAGTCTGTCTAAAATACAACTGCCTAAATTATTTATAGGCAGCTACCCAACAGCTAAGAACTAACAGTAGCTGACTAACTAACTAACATTCTTTTCTTATTTATATCTACATCAACATCCTCCAATTTGCTGCTCAACACATCGCTTGTAGTTACCACCAATATCACTACAATTTTGAGAGTTTTACACTCTACTATCTGATTTCCTCGCAAAATTCCTAAATAAATTATAATCCCGCCGCACCTAAATTCACTACACTTCATACCAAATTTGAATATATAGTTAGCATTCATTTACTTTAATATTTAGATCAATGGGATTACTTCATGAGCTAATCAGTAAAGGACCTCGATGTCACAATGCACACCCCTAACCCTCACAATCCGCAACGAAGTGAGATGGGATGGGAAGATCAAAGATAATTCTTGAAAAGATAAAGAGAGAAGTGTATGATAGTAGAAGATCAAAGCGAGCCCTAGCACAATGGTAAAGTTGTGTCTTGGTGCCTTATTGGTCATAGGTTCAAATTCGGAAACAGCCTCTTTGCATATGCAAGGATAAGGCTGCGTATAATATCCCTCCCCCTTACCTACGCATAGCGTAGAGCCTCCAGACAATGGGGTACATAGTGTTTTTTTTTTTTTTAGTATGATAGTAGAAGGAGGGCAGTATAGGCAAAATCTTGTTTTCAAGTAAAGAGGGTTGGGTTAAGGTGATATATAGGGATGGGAGTTGACAAATGGAAAAAATGCTCCTAGCTAATTGATTTTGTGATGTCATACTCATACCAAACTTTTACCAAATAAACACAAGAATGTTACAAATTGTTCTCAACCACAACAACAACAATTCTAATAGTAAAACAAAGTTACAGGATGATGCAACATCTTCACAATATACATCCCATGTCATAGAAAAAGAAACTAACACACAACATCCAAAATCTGCTACAACTTCTCGAATTGAATTTTCTGCAAGCCACACCTCCAACATTTCACAAGTTACATTATTATGGGTACCATTGATTCAGGTGCAAACATGCAGAAGTCTGTGTTACCTTGTGCTTTAGTTAACCTATTGATATTATTATTAATTTGCCTACCCAAAAAATAATGAAGAAGCCTGCGTAGTTTGAAGGTGTAAATCTTTCGAAATTCATTGTAAATTTGACATTAAGACCAAGTGGGGCATGTACATGGTAATGGACTTGTCTAAACAAGAGTGTCATTCATCTAGCCTTGGATAATTTCCCTCATGCATATATGCAACCATATACATGCATTCATGGCACAAAGAGTATAACAATGTTTTTTTTTTTCTCTACTAACTATGAAACTATTTTTGGTACCAAAGGTCAGGATTTTGGTCAGCAATCATCATAATATTCGAAAGGTCAAAAACTCAAGAAATACATGAATCACCGAAGAGAATTTAACTTATGCAAACTACCTATAAGGCTATAACAAGTTAAAGCCAGACTTATTTCACCCAACCCACACCAATGAGGGTTTAAGGTTTAACAACAAATATCAAAATATCTTAATTTTGTAACAAGATTTAACAATAAAATATACTGATCCTTACTCGATGACTTTATGATCAAAGGTCCAAATTTATATCATAAGTTCCATATGTAATCCCAAAAACCACATGAAGAAAGCTACTAAGAAATCACTAGAAGGAGGGAAAAAAAAGGCATAATTTTACTATGCAAATGGGAGCCATATTCAGTAACAAAAACATATAGCCTTAGAGAACAAACAATATTTTTACCCCTCATTATTGACAAGTCTCAAACATTTATTAGGTTGGTTTATTTCCTGTGATCTCTTCCACTACTGTGTTGTTGTAGGAACTATATTAGCAAAAGTTTCTCTTTTTTTTTAAAAGCAAACATTAGTTGTTAGTTTTTTGTTAGGGGGCAAGATTCTAACCCGTGACCTCTTCCCCCCTCCCACCCTTCTCCCTTCACCACCAAGCCAACCTCATAACCCCTTGCAAAAGCTCCTCTTATTTATACATATAAAATTCCGTACACAAATATAGAATCAGGTAATAAAATTGTACTTCTATATGCACAAATATTTTTGGCAAACAATCTGCAAGACTAAAAATAAGGCCCCATCCCCGAGCCCAACAAAGTCACGCCCAGGGTTCAATTAAGACCCAGCATTATTTAAGGCCCAAATATATTGGTCTCATGTGACATACCTACTCCAAGATCCCAGCTGTCTGCTTCTCCTTCCACATTCAAGCCTCCTGCATTATCAAGCTTAAACTGAGAACATATTGAAGCTTTAACAAAAGGAAAAGTAGAAAGACCATTACCAATTAATTATAGTGGTTAAGATATATATTTTTTTATTGGCTTCATTAACTATGTAGTCCGTATAATATACAGTTATTTTCATTCCAGCCCTCTTAAAATAAATTCTCTGTTTTGGTCCCTATTAATTTTTTATTTTATTTTCATTTTTGTATTTGACATTAGGATTCTCAGCTAAGTAATCACCTGACTTGAGTACTTGACAGATATTGGAAAATATGCCAGATGTTTCTTAACATGGACTAAAATAAAAATCTACCAATGAAGACCTGAAAGTTTACAAGAGACTAAATGAAAAAAAATAACTATCCAAACACAAAAATAATTTCAGGAAGATCAAAACAAAAATATCTACTAGTTTAATAGACATGCAATAAGAAATCATCTTTGAAATGGTTTTTAAAGTAATCATTATAAAAGTTAACAAACTTATTATGATGAGTGGTTTATGATCGAATGACAGTTTATAGTTGATAATCAAACTGAAACAAAAAAAAAATTGTAGATAAGGACAAAAATTCTATTTTAGCCTAATGTTAATCAAGTTTGGTAAGTAGAAGCAATAACAAGCTTTATTCGGAAAATAACATTGCAAATATAAATAAAAGAAAGCATTCTGATTTACTTGGAGAAGTGTCGGGGGCAACCAAGGCAACGCCGTCGGCGGAAGCGGCACGTTGAGCACCCGACTTGAATATGAAGTTCTCGTCGGTGCAAGTGAGGCCAGAGAGAAAGTACAGCACCTATTATTCATTTACAGCACAGTAGCCGCGTCAATCAATCAAGGAAGTGCAAAATTAGGTTAAATGGGAATGAGAAATGGGGAAATTGAGAGAGGGACTCACTGGGAATTTGTGAGAGGGAGAAGGAGATGGAGGGAAGTAGATGTGGAAGTTCATGCAGCATCCCAGGGTAGGGCTGAAATGCTTGAATCTCTTGTTGTAACCTCCGAACATCTTGCCGCTGCTGATCTCGGTGGGTTTTGTATCCATCCCTGGTTCTGATTAGGGGACTTCCTTGGAGTAGGTTGGTTTTGGTTGAGTGAAGATCTGCGAGTGAGAGTGAGGTTTTATATCATCATTCCCCTCACGAGATAATCAGAGGACTGTTGTTATCCTAAATGATGATTTAAGTTTTTATTTTTCTTCAATTAGTTTTTTATTTAAAAAAAAAACATTTTTGATCTTTTATTTTATTTATTTTGTTCTAAAGAATCTTTTATCTCTTTTTGGTCATTTATTGTGCTTAAAAAATTCAAAATGATTCTTCAATGTTTTAAATATATTTAAAATGGTCATTTATCTTAGTGTTATTGAAGGATAATATTAAATATATTTAAATAGTTAAAGGACTATTTTTGACCTTTTAAAAAAGATAAAATACCAAAGTGAAATTTTTAAAATATAAATGGTCATTTGAATTTTTTAAATAAGATAAAATATTAAACTAAATTTTTTAAAAGATAAACAATTATTTTGAATAGAATAAATAAGATAAAGAATCAAAATGTTATTCATAAGTTTAATTGCTTGTTATGTTGATTTAATTAAGTTTTCGGTCTCTTAACATTTTATATTCTAAATTCTAAATATTTTTAATGGACATTTTCGCCTTAAATGTCAACCCAAACATTACTAATACAACTCGTCCACCCTCTGAGTCTGTCTTGTTATAGGAGCACGGACATCCATTCTCTCAGCAGAAGATCTTGGACCGCGACAGCTTATCTATTATAAATACTTGAATTGGTCCAACCACCTTATCCCATAATATATCTTTAGTTATCTACAACCTATTATTTATCTATAAATAACAGCATATCTATAAGGTACATATTATCTCTAATTCAAATATAACTACCTGTTATTATCTGTTACATTATCAACAGATTATCTAATAAACAAATGCCCAAAGCCCATACTCCACACTATAAATAAAGGTTCTCTGTAAACCTTTACTAGGTCAAATAGAATCTCTTGATCATCTTAGAATATACAGAACATCATCACTCATTCTCTATCTGAGACATCCTTTAAAACCGTAAACACTATTTTATATACTTGATTATTCTTCAATAATTAATGTACTTACTTGAGCGTCAGAGTGTCTTTCCTTTGTTTTGCAGGTCTCTCTCCTAAACAAAGACGATCATTCATCCGACGTGCAAAGTTTGGAACCCACCCGTCATCATACGTGGAATTTCCAGATTTTGGTAAGAACATTTGGCGCCCACCATGGGACCGCGGTAAAACTTACCCTGCGGCCTCGCATCCTCACGAAACATTGGAACGTCTATCAATGGTCAACACGCGTTCCAGTATCAGGCGCGATACCCTGCAGAAGCGTCCAACCCTCTGTAACACCTCAACTTACGATCTTGTTATTATTGATTTTTAATGAAAATTTTTTTTGATTTGCTTAGAAATACTAAACCACAAATTTTCATTACTGAGTAATATTCATAGTTCTGAAGTAACATATAATAAGATTACAAAAGATTTTTCCTCACTAATTGATTTTTATAAATCTGGTGTACAATAAAATACATACTGGTATCAATTTTATTACATAGTACAAATAATTAAAACCTTCTATCACAAAAGAATACATCTTCAAACACATCTTCAAACAAAATCTTCTTCTTGTATACAGCTAATAGTCTCTCTTTGTTGTTCATCTGCTCGTCCGAATAAAATCGAGGTCATGACAGATGTCAACCATAGACACAAAGCACAGGGTAAGTTAATGATAAATATAATTTAAGCAACAGTATATATATTCAATAGGCAGATTTTCATAACAACATCCTCAAAGATGCATGATTCTCTTAAACTCTTTCAATAATTGGTACCAATAGTCAAGATAGTCCCAGTCCAATGGTCAAGAACTTGCACGATCAGTCAAGGTGTCACAGTGGTGCACAAGAAGGTCACCCACACTACATGTGATCATCATGGATTGCGTGAGTTCCCCACTGCCGAAGCACCCCCCAGCTCAGACCTCTTTTGTCTGAACGCTCGTACTCAGTTACTATACCTATCTGACACACCTCCTCTCAAGGTAATAACGTGGACTAACTCCCGCCGGGCATATGCATATGAGACATATAAGACTGATTCACTTTAAGGTATAACTCTTTTCATCATCTCATATTTATTTTCAACATCAGTCTTTAATTTATATCTCACATACTTTACTCAGAAACTCAACATAAAGTATAGAACTCAACTTTATATTCATGTACAGAATCTCAGCATATTATTCATATACAAAGGTTTATAGAAACAATCAACAACACATGAGCTTCATGGAGATTTATAGAAACACTCAGCAACACATGAAATTTCATAGAGATTCATGAAAACACTCAACAACACATGAACATTCAAACACTTATTCAAACAAAACAACACTTAAACTATCTTTATCATAAAGTTTCCCAATACATAATTAAACAAAGTAACACTTAAACTATATTTAGCATAAACTCCCCTATACATACCTTGTAACCTCTTGATAATTTTATCTTTCTCTTCCTCCAAGGCTTAACAAACTTTCCCTAAAGATGCTAGCCTCTTCTACACGTGATCTTCAAGGAGAAGTGGAGTCTTCTTCTCACTTGATTTAAGCTTTAATAAGGGAAGGATGAAATGAAATGAAGGTGGTGTGAGGAGAGAGTTTCACGTGAGGTTGTAGAAAGGGGTGGTCTTGAAATTGGCTTGCACTTAGGTTCCTCCTCCTCTCTTTATATAGTAGGTGGAAAATAATTGAATATTTACAAAAATCTCTAAGTCATGTTGATTCTTTTACAAGTGTCCCTACACTTGTCTTGATTTTTTACAAGTGTCCCACCACTTGTCCTAATCTTAAAGCTTCCTTCTTTTCTTCCTTCCAAGTGTCCACTTACTTGGCATATCATGAAGCTTCTCCATGCTTCTTGCTTCTTCAAGTGAATGCTAGAGGAAAAAGGGAGAAAAATCTTCTAAGTTCATTATGTGCCTTACAAGTGTCTTAACACTTGTCTTCCATCACATGGCTCCTTTTACAAGTGGCTATTCATGAAGATTCTTGCCTCTTCCCCACTCTTCATTCACGTGGACTTGCAAGCCTAAGGGGAAGGAAGG
>PYAF01005120.1:160433-175791 GCA_007407185.1 Glycine tomentella | reverse complement strand
ATATATATATATATATATATATATATATATATATATATATATATCATAGTTAGTGTGTATTAGTTAGCTTCACTAAAATTTTAGGACAAAAATATCTAATTATCTCTTCTTTTCATTAACATTTTTTAATGCCTATTATAGCAATTAAATGTTTTCAGTTTTAAAAAATAAACAAAAAGATATTTCTCTCACCTGTGTCACGTTTAGATCATTTCTTTCACATAGCATTAGTAAATTCCTCTTAGTCCGTTGTTCATGATGTGGTTCTTGTTGCTCATAGTTCTCTCGTCCTACCAAAATTTACAGGCACCCTTTTCTTTATAAGGACTTTTCCCCATGCCAAAAAATGAAATCATTATTTTGGTTCTATGGTTGATTCACGATTTCACGCTACCTCCAAGTGCCTGCAAAACCTGTACTTGGGATGATAATAATTCTGAAATCGTTAGAGATTGCGGCCTAACGTGAGAGAGATGAGAGAGATGAGAGAGGTGAGAGAAATATACTTTTTATTTTTAAAACAAGAAATATTTAATTACTATAATAGGCATTAAAATAATTAATGGAAGGAAGTGATAATTGAATATTTTTGTCCTAAAATTTTGGTGAAACTTGTTAATAAACACCAAATAAGGTGGATATTAGCAGCCATATATGAGAAATTTGTCAAGCTTTTGCTTGTAGGGATACAATTTTAAGAATTTTTTATGGCATGGATCGTAGCAGTTAATGATGGATTTTGCATTCATACACTGACTAGTATGTGGACGGTATGCATTTCTTCATTTTGGAAAAATCAAGTATAGTAAATTTTAATATTTTGCCTCTCTTATCTTTTATAATTTTGAACTCATTGACGCTTATTTAACATGCATACGAAATATTTGGAGAAAAAAAAATGTATTGTCTATAATGATCTTATCTTATACAAGTAGGATATTATTTAAAAAAAATATGTAATCTTATTAATAATAATAATAATAATCTATACTATTAATAAAAAAATAACACATTTTTGCAACTGTTTTCTATGTTCACTTTTATTATGACAATTTTACCCTTTAAAATTTAAGTAAATCTATACTAATTTTTTTACAGAGTAAATTTATTCTAATATTAACTACACAGTCGCACACTCCAATAATTCATGTACACGTAATCGCACTTGAACACGACAATTCCCATTCTGTACTTCGCATCTCTTTCTCAATGTAATTGCAAACTCTTTCACATTTTCTCCTTGCCTACAAATTGATACAAAGGTAGTTCCACTTCCACACTTACTTTCAAATTATTAAGAGGAAGAGAGAAAGAATGAGTCAGTTATTGTGAAGTGTTTGGAATTAAGTGTGCAATTACTTTTGTATCAGTTTGCAGGCAAGGGAAAAACGTAAAAGAGTTTGCAGTTACATTGAGTAAGAGATGTGAATTAGAGATTTGGAATCGTCCTGTTGATGTGCGATTACATTTACATAAGTTGTTGGAGTGTGCGACCATGCAGTTAATATTAGTCTAGATTTACTCTAAAAAACAGTAGTATAGATTTATTAAAATTTTAAAGCTTAAAGTTGTCTTAATAAAAGTAGACACCAAAAATAATTATAAAAAAAAAGAGGTATTCCCTTTATTAATAACTACTAGAAAGAGACATTCCGTTCCTTTTTATCTATTTAAACTAAAAAGTAAAAAGAAAAAGAAAAAAATAAAATTATATAAAAAAACTAACATGAGAATAGTGGATAATTATTAGGAGAGAAGTAATACAAATTTAAAAACTAAAAAAGAATAAAAAGATTTAGTTAAATGTGTACACTAAATGAGAGTGTTTCCTTTATTATTAATTAAGGTCGGTGATAAATGAACTCAATGATAGATATGAGGATGTTGAAAAAAAAAAGATAAAAGAAATGAAGGAGGGGGGATGAAGACAAAAATAACTAAAAAGAAACTATCTAAATCATAGAAATAACAACAAGTCTAACCATCCACCAAAGTTATAATTTTTCTCCATTTCTTCCTAGGACACACGGTCTATCAATCTATATCTCTCCATTAAATCTTGTTTAACTACATCTCTCCATGTCCGTTTCAGTCTACCTTTATTTTTCTTTGTGTCAAACTTGATGACTACCAAGACATGAATGCTTGGCTCGGATCGTTTCTGGATTGTAATATAATGACCTTGAGTCCTGGCACGGATGGCGCGGGAGTTCGCGTGGTCAGCGCCAGGGTTCTGCTGCAGAAAATCCAGTCTGGGGTGTGGCGCGGGTAGCGCCGTGCATGGAGCGAGTGGCGCCATTATTATAAAGGGTGGCGCTGGTGGCGCCAAGGTGACGCGGTTAGCGCCACAAGTCCTCCAGAAAACCAGTTTTCTCTGTAATTTGGCGCGGGTAGCACCGTATGTGGCGCGAGTGGCGCCAAGGTTTTGAAGCCAGTGCGATTGGCGCCAATGGTGGCGTGAGTCGCGCCGGAAGTGCTCTGGAAAATCCTTTTTCTCTGGAATCCAACGCGGTCAGCGCCAGGTGTGGCGCGGTTGGCGCCACAGGTTCTGGAAAGTGTGGCGCGGTTAGCTCCAGGTACGGCGCGATCCGCGCGGGACCTCTGACAGAGTTGGTATAAAAGGCAAAAGTCGCGATTTTGAAGGGGAAACCTTGCTTCTTCTTCCTCAGCACGTCCTGCAGCCATTGTTGAAGCTCCAAGCTTCATTCCTTCACCATAGTTCACCAAAACAAGTCCCTTTAAACACCAATCTTGTGGAAAACACTTAGTGAGCTTGAATCCTTCATCTATTCTCCTTAAAAACCCCCAAATTAGAGAATCCCTTTCTCAAGGGAAGTTCTTAGAACTTGAGTTCGGCGAGGAACGACGGCGATTCGTGGGTACCCAAGCTAGGGGGAGTCGTCCTTGGGCCTTCCTTGTCATCTTTGAGGTAAGAAACTCAAGTTTCACCTTTTAATTTGTGAGTTGGGGTTTTGGGTGAATAGTGACCCACTTGTGATAGAGCTAGAATTAGCCTTGGGTCCTTTAGAAATATGTGTTTAGAATGTGTGGATGAGGATTAGCTCTCAATTGTTAGTTTGGTGAACTTTGATTCTTGGCTCTATGTAATGCATGTTTAGTGGTGTGCTGAGTTGCTTAGCCTTGTTTTGGCATGCAAGAGCCTTGGCTGATGGCTTTGATGGCCTTGGAAGGCTATTGGAACGGTGCCTTGTGTGTGGAAGAACCGTTCAAGCCACATGTGTATCCTTGAGCCTTTGGTCGGTTTAGAGCTTTGAGCTCCTGACGTTGGCTTGCACCGATGTCTTGTGAAGACACTAGTGCTTTGGCTAGGCCAAGCTAGACTATTGAGGCTCTATGAGTGGTATATAATTGGTTGGACTCTGATAAAAACCTTAGGCTAGATGACCTTGTGGCTTGGAAAGGATTGTGAGTCCTTTCGTTGAACGGTTGAGAACCGTATTATGCTTTGTGCTTTGTGTGGCTGTATGAATGATTGATATATGATTGTGTGCCTTGTATAGGGCGTGACACCGCGGGTGTCAATGGCGTAGGCCACAGAGCAGGGAAAGAACTGCAGAGCTCGGCTTTGCCAGGTAAGTTCTTGGTCCCTTAGGGATGTTTCCCACTTGTTTGTGCTCCACCATACTCCGATGGAGTAGTGGTTACATTCATGATACATGCATTATTGGTTGTTGCATACTCATGATGATATATACTTGTATCTGTGCTTGAGATATGTATGATACCTGTTGTTAGATCTTCTGGCCAGTTAGATAGATATGGACCTCCCTAGGAGTAGAGCGCACCTCCTAGTTTGGTTTGCTCATGGTTGATTGGATCCCGGGGTGATGATGATCCCCTAAGACCAAGAGATAGGTGTGTCCCATTGCGGTTGATTGCTTATTCTCGGAGGTACCATATACGTGCGTCCATGCGTAAGGGGTAGCTCCCGAGGGGATGGCACGGGTGTGAATTCCGGTTTCACACTGAGGTTTGGTGTTGATTGGATCCACCTTACATTAGAGCTAGATGACTTGCTTGTATTATTATGAGGGCCGGGAGGCCTGTGTGTTGTGAAACCTTGATGACTTGTGTCATGGTGAGTGAGCCAGGGTGGAGGAGATGCCTCCAAGGACCCTGAGCTTACTGAGAGATTTATCTCACCCCTTGTGGGGCTTATGTTCTTTCAGGTGACTCTTCTGGCAGAGAGGAGCGGTCTCAGGGCTGGAGGCCCCAGTAGAGACAGTGCTTGCTTGGCTGTGAGGCAACAGTGGAAAGCTTGGAGCTCGGCTCAGCTTTTGTTATTTTGTACCCCTGTAGAGGGAAGACATGTGTGTGTACATGTAATTTTGAGATATGTATATATATATATATATTTATGTATGCCCTCGTGTGAGGAAGGGTCCTTGGGATCAGAAAGCACGCAGATGCTTATTCTTTTGTATAGACACTTCGAGTGTCAGATGATGTATATGTACATAACCAGTTATGTTATGTAATGGATGTTTCCTCCTGTTTATATCTTTGAGATATTGATGTTATCTGCCTATGGTTATGTTTTGGTCTGGATCAGCAAGGGCTTGTGTCGTTTTGTTATGTGCTATTGAGATTCCATACAGAATGTAATCAAGGAATATGGTTTTGATTTACGCTTTCGTAAAAGGTTTTAATAATTGTGATTAAGCGCTAATCTGATATAAATCATAATGATAATACACCGGATGCACACGGGGTGTTACATTTTATGGTATCAGAGCGGTTTCTTGATGGAAGCATTATGTATGGTGTTGTGTGTTGCTTTTGTTGCTTTTGACTGTTGTTCGAGATTAACATGACTATTGCATGTGTGGACACTAGTTGTGGGCTTGATCAACTCACTGTTTGGTGTGCATGTGTAGTGTCATGACAAGATCCAGAAACAACAGTGGGGCAACAAATGCTCAGCCTGATCCAGTGGCGGCTGCATTGGCGTCCATGCAGCATGAGTTGGCTGTAAATAGGCAGATGCAGGAGGCGATGCAGCATGAGATGGCTGCTAACCGTGCGGTGAATGAAGCCTTGGTGAAGGCTAATCAGGAGATGATGGATGAGATGAGGATCCTGAGAGGTGACAAAGCATCCTCTGCTCCTCCTACACATGAGGGTGACGGTAGCCGTCATCAGGCTAGTGGTAGCCACATGAGAGAGGACCAGGTGTCCCATGCTGAGGCTGGTGATGATGTTGCAGCCAGAGGGAAAATGCTTGTTTCTTTCAGAAAGCATGACCCTCCAGTTTTTCTTGGTGGATATGATCCTGTTGCCGCAGCCAGGTGGTTGCAGGCTTTGGAGAAGATATTCATGGTGATGGAGTGTCCTGATCACCAGAGGTTGCTGTATGCGACCTATATGCTTCAGGGCAATGCCCATGAGTGGTGGACTACCACACAGTAACTGTTGAGAGGTCGGGGAGAGGTTGTTACCTGGCGGATGTTTGAGGCTTGCTTCCTGGACAGATATTTTCCCAGGGATGCTAGAGAGCAGAAGCAAGCAGAGTTTGATGGTCTTGTTCAGGGGAACATGACTGTGGATGAGTATCTGGCCAAGTTTAATGAGCTGGCCAAATATGCTCATTTCCGGAGATCCCTACCTGATGTGGATGTTCTTGCTGCTAAGTTCCAGAGGGGACTTAGCGAGAGCATAGCTGTGTTGGTTGCCGGTGGCGGGTCCCGTGATATGGACGGCTTGGTGAGAAAGTGTCGCCAAGTTGAGGACACGCTACGCAGATATGGAGGTAGTCAGTCTTCTCCCTCAATCAGATAGGAGGGGAGGAAGACCAGTGGTTATGGCCCACCCGGGAAGGGTAAGGGCAAGGATTTGAGAGTCTCTATCTCTTCTGATAGATTCAAGAGAGGTTCTGGTCAGGGTGGCTCAGCCCGGGGGAGACGGCCCCCGAAGTGCCCAGCTTGTGGAAGGGAGCACTGGGGATTGTGCCCTTCCGGTCAGATTATCTGCTTCAGATGTGGCCAGCCAGGCCATATCTCTCGGGAGTGCACACAGGCAGGAGGCCGTGCACAGGCTGCTACAGTTGAGATGACAGCACCCACGGCAGGCCGGGTGTATACTGTTGATGCCAGAGAAGCAGCCAGAGCTCCAGACTTGATCAGAGGTACTGTTCTGATCGATGCTTGTGATGTGAGAGTCTTGTTTGACTCTGGAGCTACGCACTCTTTCATTCAGGATGTGCTTGCTGATAGGCTTAAGTTGCCTATGTTTAGTTTTTCTCCTCCGATGGAGGTTACCACCGCATCTAGTGAGAGATGTCGGGTGAGCACGTACTGCAAGGACGTGCGGTTTCAGTTTGATGGCAGAGAGTACATGATTGATCTGTACTGCTTAGCTATGCCTACCCTTGAGATCATTCTGGGTATGGATTGGTTGGCCAAGTATGGCATAATGTTGGACTGTTGTCTGAAGAGGGTTGTTGTGCCTTCTGATGGAACTGGTTCGAGTTCCACTTCTTTCCTTTCGATCTTGCAAGTCCGCAAGGCAATCAGGGAAGGAGCTCAGGGCTATATCTTCTCTTGTGTGACAGAAGATAAGCCAAGTATTGATCTGTCGCAGATCCCGGTGGTTGGTGAGTTTGTGGATGTATTTCCTGAGGAGATTACACAACTACCACCTGAGAGAGAGATTGAGTTCTCCATTGATCTGGTTCCTGGTGTAGGACCGATATCAGTGGCACCTTACCGTATGGCTCCTCTGGAGTTGAGGGAGCTGAAGGTGCAGTTGGAGGACCTGCTGTCCAAACAGTTCATCAGACCGAGTGTTTCACCTTGGGGAGCACCGGTGATCTTCGTGAAGAAGAAGGATGGCAGTATGAGGCTGTGTGTTGATTACAGGCAGTTGAATAAGGTTACTATTAAGAATAGGTATCCTTTGCCTCGTATTGATGATCTGCTAGATCAGTTGAGGGGAGCCAGAGTGTTCTCTAAGATCAACCTGAGATCCGGATATCACCAAATTCGGATCAAGCCTGCTGACATACCAAAGACAGCCTTCCAGTCTAGGTATGGTCACTTTGAGTATCAGGTCATCCCCTTTGGTCTGACATATGCCCCAGCAGTGTTCATGGACTATATCAACAGGGTATTCAGGCCTTTCAGGCCTTTTTTGGATTAGTTCGTAGTGGTCCGGAGTTTCCTTGGATTGGCCGGCTATTACCGGAGGTTTATTCAGGGGTTTTCCCAGTTAGTGATACCTCTGACTCGACTCACTCGGAAGAGGGTTCCGTTTGTTTGGACCCATGAGTGCGAGCAGTGCTTCCAGGAGTTGAAGGAAAGGTTGACTACAACTCCAGTGTTGACCCTTCCTGACCCTGAGGGAAGCTTTAAGGTTTACTGTGATGCTTCCAAGCGGGGGCTTGGATGTGTGCTGATGCAGGATAAGAGGGTTGTTGCCTATGCTTCCAGGCAACTAAAGCCTCATGAGGAGTCTTATCCTACCCATGATTTAGAGCTTGCAGCTGTGGTGTTTGCTCTAAAGATTTGGAGACACTATCTGTATGGTGCTAAGCTGGTGGTGTTCAGTGACCACAAGAGTCTCAAATATCTCTTTGATCAGAAAAAGCTGAATATGAGACAGAGGCGGTGGATGGAGTTCCTCAAAGACTATGATTTTGAGTTGAGATACCATCCCGACAAGGCGAATGTTGTTGCCGATGCCTTGAGCAGAAAACATGTGAGTGCCGCCTGCATGATGATCTCTGAATGCAAGCTAGTTGAGCAGTTCAAAGATATGCACCTGACTGTGACGGAGGGTGCTCGTGGCCTTGAGTTGAGAAGGATCAGGATTGATAATGAGTTGATTCGGAAGATCCGAGAAGCTCAGAAACAGGATGAGTCTGTGAGGGCCATGATTGGCCAACAGGATATTTCCTGGGAGGACCATGACTTGGTGTTGTACCAGAATCGTATTGTAGTGCCTAAGGACGAATTAGTGGATGTCGTCCTATCTGAGGCTTACAAGGGCCAGTTTAGTATCCATCCGGGTGCCACTAAGATGTACCAAGATCTGAAGAGAAGTTTCTGGTGGCCAGGGATGAAGAGAGACATAGCCGAGTATGTGGCTAAGTGTCTGGTGTGTCAGAAGGTAAAGATTGAGCATCAGAGACCGTCTGGTCTGCTACAGCCTTTACAGGTCCCTGAGTGGAAATGGGATAGCATTTCCATGGACTTTGTTGTGGGGTTACCGAGGACTCAGGCTGGAGGTGATTCCATCTGGGTGATCGTTGATAGGCTGACCAAGTCTGCTCATTTCTTGCCTGTGAGCACTGACTACACAACAGAGAAGTTGGCCCAGTTATATGTCAAGGAGGTTGTGAGGTTGTATGGTGTCCCTGAGAGCATTGTTAGTGACAGAGATCCGAAGTTCACCTCGAGGTTCTGGGGTGCTCTTCAGGAAGCTTTTGGGACCCAGCTAAGGCTTAGCACAGCCTACCATCCTCAGACAGATGGTCAGACCGAGAGGACCATCCAGACTCTAGAGGATATGTTGAGGGCTTGTGCCTTGGAGCAAGGTACTAGCTGGGATAGGTACTTACCTCTGGTGGAGTTCTCATACAACAACAGTTTCCATGCTAGTTTGGGCATGGCATCCTATGAGGCTTTGTATGGCCGGCAGTGTAGGACTCCAGTCTGTTGGACAGAGGTAGGTGAGAGGCAGCTTCTTGGACCTGAGATGGTTCAGGAGACTTCTGAGCAGATCGAGATGATTAGAGACATGTTGGTGAAAGCTCAGAGTCGTCAGAAAAGCTATTATGATCATAGACACAGACCCCTGCAGTTTGATGAGGGTGATCATGTGTTTCTGAGGCTGTCTCCGGTCACAGGTGTAGGACGGGCTTTGGGTGTAACGAAGCTGAGTCCTAGGTTCATTGGTCCCTACCAGATCCTTTAGAAAGTGGGACCAGTGGCTTATAGACTAGCCTTACCTCCCCAGCTCGCAGGGCTGCATGATGTTTTCCACGTGTCCCAGTTGAGGAAGTATGTGGCGGATCCTTCACACGTGGTAGAGCTTGACACCGTTCAGATTAGAGAGAATCTGACTAGTCCTACACGACCTATGAAGATCTTGGATCGAACGGAGAAGCGGATCTGAAGCAAGACCATTCCCATAGTCAAGGTGCAATGGGAAGGGAGAACACCTGAGGAGGCGACCTGGGAGCGGGAGCAGGAGCTGTTGCAGCAGTATCCTGAGTTGCTTAACAGGTATGGTTCTCAATTTTGCGGACAAAATTCCTAAAAGGGGGGTTGAATATAATGACCCTGAGTCCTGGCGCGGATGGCGCGGGAGTTCGCGCGGTCAGCGCCAGGGTTCTGCTGCAGAAAACCCAGTCTGGGGTGTGGCGCGAGTAGCGTCGTGCATGGCGCGAGTGGCGCCATTGTTATAAAGGGTGGCACTGCTGGCGCCAAGGTGACGCGGTTAGCGCCACAAGTCCTCCAGAAAACCAATTTTCTCTGGAATTTGGCGTGGGTAGCGCCGTATGTGACGCGAGTGGCACCAAGGTTTTGAAGCCAGCGCGGTTGGCGCCAATGGTGGCGCGAGTCGCACCGGAAGTGCTCTGGAAAATCCTTTTTCTCTGGAATCCAGCGCGGTCAGCACCGGGTGCACATGGGGTGTTACATGTAATCTTCAAGACTCCATGAATTAGGGTTTGAAATTCAAATAGAAAAATGGAGAAGATTAAGGAATGATTTAGAATGACGCCACGATCCCCAGTTGGAACGATAAGTCAGAGGAGGATTCGCCACAAAGGAAAACTTTCTTGATAAGAATCAATTTGGTCTCAATCAAGAACCAACAAGAGACTAAGCTCTCAATTTAAGCAAAAGCTCAATTTCATTAATCAAAAGTTAATCAAAAATAGCAAAGTCTGAGTATTTATAGGGCTAGACCTCTAATAAAACCCTAAAAAATGTAGGTTTAGGCCTATTTACGGAAATATCAAAGCACACTACATGAAAACAACAAAAGGAAAGCTGCAGTACCATTTTAAATGAAAATAATCGATTAAAACAAAGCGTAATCGATTAAAACAGAGCGTTTTAGTACTGTGTAATCAATTACAGCAACGTCGTAATCGATTACAACAGATAGAAAAGCTTGCTAATCGATTACAGATACATCGTAATCGATTAAAACAGACAAACAGACAGCTAGCTTGTGTAATTGATTACATAAACGTTGTAATCGATTATTACATACAACACTTTCTTTTTACAACAAAATAAGACTTTTGATGTGGTCTTTAAGGGCTTGGGTTCTAGCTCTTGTCATGGGTCCTTCAAAGCTCACCAAAGGAAGTGCTTCAAGCTTTCATTCTAGACCTTTGGCTTGTAATGGACCTCCATAATCATGATCCTTAGATAGTCCTCTATCAAAACTTTTGGTAACAAACTTTTGTTCGTACGAGAGCATTCAGGGATCGTCCCATTATGTGTCCAAACCACCTCAATCTATGTTTCTTCATTTTTTCACACAGACACGATAATATTTGTGTTTTCGCTAATTATTATTATTATTATTATTATTATTATTATTATTATTATTATTATTATTATTATTATTATTATTAAATTGACCTTGCTTACCAAGAAACTAGATCCATCATTATATTTGTATGTGAAAAAATATATGACTATATTCGGCAAGACATTTTAGCTAACTTCGTTTGATTGTTATATAAACAAATTTTTTAATAGCTTCTAGCATTCTTTGAAACATTATTTGAAGTAGTATTTTTAAAACACTAACTCTACGTTTTTATATTTTCTTTCATTTTTATCCTCAATATATTTATCCAATTTTCTAATTATCATTTTTAAATAAATCATAATTTTATTATTTTTTGTCATTTACATTTTCCAACTACTTCAACAATTAATTTTATCAAACACTTATAATTTAATAAATTAACTTTTTAACTTTAGACTAATTTTTTAACTAATTTCATCAAACATAATTCATAATTACACATTTGATAGCTTAAAGCACTGCTAGCACTAAGGGATTAATGCAACTAAACACACTGATGTGGCTCGGAAAAAAATATAGTGACATATGCGGTGGCCATCAGTTTTGCTACAAGAGAAAAAATAGAATAGAAAAATATGCGAAATTAAAAAAAATGACTAAACGGTAAAATTCACTACTATTATGTAACTTCTAGTGTAATAAAGAACTCAAAAGCTATATAGTTTTTTCTAAAAAATAATAATAATTGTTATGTGATCTTTTTATTTGTTTATTTTTATTTTCATATTTTTAAATCAAACAAAATAAGTTAAGAAAGTCTAACTCAATTAATTGAACAATATGCATGATTTATTATAAACTTCCTAATTCTATTTTTGATTCTCACAAATAAAAAAATAAAACAAAATAATAATTTTTTATTTATTAACTTATGAAGAAAAATAAATAGAGTAAATTACACTCGCACCCCATGTGTTTTGTTCAAATTTTACCTGATACTCCTCCCTTTTTGTACATTACTTTTACCCCCTATGTTAACGTTGTTAACTAATGTCAATTAAAATATGTGAGCAGACAAAATTGTCCTTACATTTTTATTGTAAAACCAAAATTATCCCCTCCCAATTAGTTTCAGAATTTAGGGTTCACATTCCATTCCTCTTCACTGTTCGCGAATATTGTTCTTTTTCTTCATGTTGACGAGTTTTTCTTCAGCGTCTAAGGGTGCGGGTTCCTCTTCCTCTCACGACGTTTACATTAAATTCCTCTTCACCGTTCCATCCTCTTCACCGTTCGCGAGTTCTTCACCGTTCCTATTCCAGTTCGCGGGTTCTCCACTATTCCTCTTTCAGTTCGCGACGTTCATGAGTGCCTTCATTTGTCTTCCTCTTCGACGTTCATGAGTGTCTATGTTTCTCTTTCTGTTCCACAATTTCTATTCACGCTAGGGTTCTGCTTGTAAGTGACCATTGGACCTTGTATATATGTTACTTTTTAAGATTATTTATTTAATTTTGATTGTTTGTTGTCTATTTCTGAATGGGGTTTCAACGGGGATCACAGGAGATATAATGAATATATGAATGAACCTGTGATTTTTTTTCTTTTCAATTTTAGCAAACACAAATACATTCACAGGTGCTCATTGAATCTTCAAGCGAAGGAGTAAACACTACCTTAAAAAAGGCAAAGACTTGGAACTAAAAGGAAGACAAGGATACTGGATGCATGATTGGCTATTAATTTATTTTTTGGGAATTATGGGATCACTTTTGGACATAGACATACTTGTGAATAGTCATACTTTTTTGTAATATGAAACTGATATACACATTGAGAAACAAGTTGATATATAGTTGTGCAGTTTAACATTGCTCAATCTTTTCAGTTTAACATTATGTTGTATCTTGTAGCTTTTGATTGAGACATTATATTGAAATCAATAATTTCGCTAAGTTTATAATCACCCTCAGAACATTGTCTATACTTTGTAATCATGGGCTTTTGAAGACTTGGGATGTTTTTCCAAAGTAATAACTTGGTAGATTACACTATGCATTCTAGTATATATAGGCAGAATATTTTTCAAGGAACTCAAAGCTTCTATAGAATAGTACAAATGGGGTAGAACCTGGTCTGGTTTCATAAACCATGAGGGATGAATATGATCTAGAAGTTATTTTATAAAGTGTCACATTGTTAGTTTTTTTTATTATGTTATTAGTACAGAGTATCTATCAATTTTTTCGATAACTAGTTTCTATCGAGAAACCTGATTGATCACCTCTAGTGAGATTCTCCTTTTCCAACCACAATTTTTTATCAATAAAACTTGAAGCCGATACCTTACTTTAGGGGATCGTGTTCAATATCACTCTGTAACACCCCGTAGGCCTCCGGTGCGTTATCATTAATAATATCAGTCTAGCACGTCATTAACATCAATTAATACTCAACGGAAGCACATAATCGTTTTTCTTGATTTATTATGTATGGAACAAAACAGATTAAAGCAAACATTCATATAAGGCACATATATCACGCCTCTGCTGATCCAATTCTTATACATAACCATAGATAGATAAATAAACATCCACAATATACTCAGGAAGAAATTCATATCATATCATTAATAGTTCTGTACATACATATACATCAGTGTCTTCACCACACCGTGGTGATACAAAAGAATAACTGTCCTCCCAGGAGGAAATACAGAACTATACATAGTGCAGGTGTACACACACCATCCCTCATCAAGGGTACAAAACACAATCAAAAGAAAACTGAGCCTTCAGCTCTCCTGCTGCTCCTCAGTGAAGCAGCCCAAGTCTCTACTGGGGCCTCCTGCCCTGAGACTGCTCTCCTCTGCCAGAAGAGTAACCTGAAATCATAAATCCCCACACGGGGTGAGATACACATCTCAGTAAGCTCAGGGTCCTAGGAGGAATCTCCTGCACCCTGGCCCACTTTCATAACACATACATCAGACAGTCACAAGCAAATGGCCCACTGGCCTGGCCCGCTGGCCCTCATAACAATATATTTAACATCCAAACATGGCGGAGCTACCTCAACGCCTAATCATCAAACATGGCGGAGCTACCTCAACGCCTGGCGGATATCATCAACGCCTATCTACTGGCCAATAGATCTATCACAAGCAAAGCACCGAATCACAAGCACAGATGCATACATATATCATTATGAAAATGCAACTACCAATGCATGCATCATGAAATGACCACCACTTCCCCGGAGTCTGGTGTGGCACACAAGATGGGAATTCATCCCCAGGAACACTGTACTTACCTGGCAAGGTATCACTCTGCAATCCAGTCCCTGCTCTGTGGCTCCCGCCACTGACACCCTCAGTGTCAAGCCCTATTCAAGGCATAATATATCCATATCAGAACCAATTCAATAGGCATTCAATCACAAAACATATCTTATCAGAAATCCCCGATCCTAGGGTTCAATCAATCTCAGCCCACACTAGGCTTCTCACAGACCACACAAGGTCCATCAAAGCTGAACTCAGAGCAATTGAGTCACCACAGACTCAATGTACAGCACATGCTTGAATTGCTCTATCAACTTGCAATCAGAGATCATCAAACATGCAGTAGTCACATGCTTTCTACTCAAAGCATCAGCAACCACGTTAGCCTTGCCTGGATGGTATCTCAGCTCAAAATCATAGTCCTTCAGGAACTCCATCCAACGCCTCTGTCTCATGTTCAACTCTTTCTGATCAAAGAGGTATCTGAGACTCTTGTGGTCGCTGAATACTATCAACTTGGCACATACAAATAGTGCCTCCATATCTTCAAAGCAAACGCCACAGCTGCTAACTCCAAGTCATGAGTAGGATAAGACTCTTCATGAGGTTTCAGCTGCCTGGAAGCATAGGCAACCACCTTCTGATCCTGCATCAACACACATCCAAGTCCCCTCTTAGACGCGTCACAAAACACCTCAAACGTTCCTTCAGGATCAGGAAGAGTCAACACTGGAGCTGTGGTCAACCGCTCTTTCAACTCCTGGAAACACTGCTCGCACTCATGGGTCCAAACAAAGGGAACCCCCTTCCGTGTGAGTCGAGTCAGAGGTACTACCAACTGGGAAAACCCCTGAATAAACCTCCTGTAGTAGCCAGCCAAACCCAGGAAACTACGGATCTCAGATACGTCCTTGGGCCTTTCCCAAGACATCACTGCCTCTATCTTGCTGGGATCCACTGATACACCAGCTGCTGAGATCACATGGCCAAGGAACTTTACCTCTGATAACCAGAATTCACACTTGGCCAACTTAGCATACAACTGCTTATCCCTCAAGATCTGAAGGACCGTCCTGAGATGCTCTGCATGCTCTGTCTCCGTTCTGGAGTAGATCAGAATGTCATCGATGAACACCACCACAAACTGATCTAAGAAAGGTCTGAATACCCGGTTCATATAATCCATGAACATTGCCGGGGCATTCGTCAGACTAAACGGAATGACCTGATATTCAAAGTGACCATACCTAGACCGGAAGGCTGTCTTAGGTATGTCTGCTGGCTTGATCCGAATTTCATGATATCCGGATCTCAGGTCTATCTTGAAGAACACCCTGGCTCCCCTCAACTGATCTAACAGATCGTCAATACGAGGCAGAGGATACTTGTTCTTCACAGTAACCTTATTCAACTGCCTGTAATCCACACACAATCTCATACTGCCGTCCTTCTTCTTCACAAAGATCACCGGTGCTCCCCAAGGCGAGACACTCGGTCTAATAAACTGCTTGGACAGCAGGTCCTCCAACTGCACCTTCAGCTCCCTCAACTCCAGAGGAGCCA
>PYAF01005120.1:130488-152610 GCA_007407185.1 Glycine tomentella | reverse complement strand
AAGCAGCCCAAGTCTCTACTGGGGCCTCCTGCCCTGAGACTGCTCTCCTCTGCCAGAAGAGTCTCCTGAAATCATAAATCCCCACACGGGGTGAGATACACATCTCAGTAAGCTCATGGTCCTAGGAGGAATCTCCTGCACCCTGGCCCACTTTCATAACACATACATCAGACAGTCACAAGCAAATGGCCCACTGGCCTGGCCCACTGGCCCTCATAACAATATATTTAACATCCAAACATGGCGGAGCTACCTCAACGCCTAAATCAGCAAACATGGCGGAGCTACCTCAACGCCTATTTCAGTAACACGGCGGAGCTACCTCAACGCCTATCTCAATAACATGGCGGAGCTACCTCAACGCCTGGCGGATATCATCAACGCCTATCTACTGGCCAATAGATCTATCACAAGCAAAGCACCGAATCACAAGCACAGATGCATACATATATCATTATGAAAATGCAACTACCAATGCATGTATCATGAAATGACCACCACTTCCCCGGAGTGTGGTGTGGCACACAAGATGGGAATTCATCCCCAGGAACACTGAACTTACCTGGCAAGGTATCACTCTGCAATCCAGTCCCTGCTCTGTGGCTCCCGCCACTGACACCCTCAGTGTCAAGCCCTATTCAAGGCATATATCCATATCAGAACCAATTCAACAGGCATTCAATCACAAAACATATCTTATCAGAAATCCCCGATCCTAGGGTTCAATCAATCTCAGCCCACACTAGGCTTCTCACAGACCACACAAGGTCCATCAAAGCTGAACTCAGAGCAATTGAGTCACCACAGACTCAATGTACAGCACATGCCTGAGTTATAGCTCACAATAGCCTATAATTCAATATATCACTGGAACGGTCTAAACCTCAACCAAGGCACCGTTCAACTAGCCTCTCAAGCTCAAACTAAACATAATCAAGGCTCTTGCATGTCAAAGAACAACAAATGACTCATTACACAGCCACACATGCATCTCATAGAGCCAAGATTCAAAGTTCACCAATTCAAAAACTGAAAACTAATCCTTCATCACTAAACCATTCTAAGCAAGTTTCTCTACAGGACCCTGGGCTAATTCTAGCCCCAGCTCAGTATGGGTCACAATATCCAGAAAACCCCAAATTCAAAATCAACCGAAGAAACTTGAGTTTCTTACCTCAGTGGCGACCAAGAAGGCTGAAGGACAGCTTTCCCAAGCTCTGGTGTCCTTTCCAAGCCGCGGTTCTCAGCCAAACTCAAGTCTCTGAGCTTTTCCTTGAGAGAAGGGTTCTCACTCAAAAGGGGTTTTTCAAGGTAATTGATGAATGATTAATGTTTTCAAGGTGATTCTCACAAGCTTATAGGTCTTTGGGAAGTGTTTAGGCCTACATATATGGTCCTAGGAAGCTTGGGCTTGCTCTAATGGAGGTCCAGGCGTTGGGAGGAGGAAGAAGTTTTCTTCTTCAGTTTTCGCGTTTTGCCCTTTAATATTGGGCCTGCCCGAGCTCTGGCACGATCCGCGCCAGCTCCGACGCTATCCGCGCCACCATGGCGGTGTATGTGGGGCCACTCGCGCCACACTGGCGCCATCAGCGCCAACCTCCCCTGACCTATAGCGCCGTCCGCGCCACACCTGGCACTGATCGTGTGGAAAACCAGTGAAACTTGGTTTTCCAGACCACTTACCGCGCCATCCGCGCCACCTATGGCGTTACCTGCGTGGGCTGCAAACCTCTGGCGCCCCTCGCGTGGAGCTGGCGCCCTGGGCGTCAATTTCCAGTGGGTCTGGCGCCATCCGCGCCACACCCTTAACAGGGTTTTCTTCCAAAGATTCCTGGCGCTACCAGCGCAGAATCTGGCGCCAACCGTGCCATAATGAGGGTTATCACACACATGAACCAATAAATTAATAAATTGTTTGTGTCGCATTATTAGTTTGTAATTGTAAGAACCTTCCTCAAAGAAGTGTCAAAAAGCATTACCCCAGGCTATGTGAGTGAGTCAGGAATTATGTTCTTGTCTTCCTTGGACTGCAGTTAATTTGGATGACTCTATACCAATGGTTGATTTGATAAAACACTGTATTTGAAGGTCCCCATCCTCTACCATTGAAGCCGTCAGTAATAGTGTATGGAACATGGTTGGCCTAAAATAATGCCACTATATTAACCACAAGGATCGCAACACTTTCATGTATGCTTTTGGCTCCTCCATCACAGCATGGGTCTCAAATGTACAAGGTGAAATGAGTCTTTTCAGAACTAAAGTTGGCAGAAATCAATGATCACGAAACAATTATCGTTGTCATGTTTAGAGACAGAGTAGTTCCACATTGGTAGCTACAGTATGGAAGATCAATGAAGTCACTGAGACTCAAAACTACAAAAGCTTTAAGAAGGAGACTTAGATTGGAATTTAGCAAAGATATTTTTCCTTTGTTCTCCAAATCTGTTCAAGAGTTCGACAGATCTCCATAAACTGAAATATCAATCATCTATTATCATCAAGCATAATGGCAACAAAATACAACCATGAAATTTCATGGGAAAGTGTATCATGTTTTGGTCCAGTCACAATCACAATCTAAGAAATTTTCTCATTTTCTCCAGATTTAGGTACACAACCACAAGGAAAAAAGTGAAATGCTGTCACAAACTTATATGGATGATAAAAGAAATAGATAAGAAATAAAATATAAAGTAATCTAATAGAAAAAGACGTATGTTTTTTTTTAAAAAAACTCAGTACATAAACCCCCTTTAACCCCACATGCAAGAACAATTTTGCTATAAAAAAAGTATAGATAGAACATACAACAACTTTTTCTAGTCTAACCCATTATAACATAATCCAAGAAATTTTTCTCCAAATTTAGCAACACAATCACAAGGAAAAAAGTTAAATACCGTCAAAAACTTCAACTATGTTTGGATGATAAAAGAAATAGAAAAGAAAGAAAAATAAAAGTAATCTAATAGAAAAAGATGTATCTTTTTTTAGAAAAAAAACTTGGCACATAAATCCCCTTAATCCCACGTGCAAGAAAGATTTTGTTATAAAAAAAAAGTATAAATAGAACATGCGACAACTTTGTAATCTAACCCCTTATAATCCAATCATTCACTCCCTTCAATCACACAAGCAATCACCGATTTTTATACAAGATAGGTGAATCATGTGCACAGTCATTGATCTAAAACCCTTCAAAATTGAGTCTGATGCCCTTGAAAATTCATATGATAATCTATTTATTTCACTTGAAATTTACTACTACAATGAACTCTTAAAAACAGGGAAGATCGCTCAGGTCCCCAACCTTGGACAGCTCATGAATTCTGGCGGGTAAGAAGAATTCATTTTGGAATTCAAAAGGGAAACAAAATTGAGTAGAAGATGAAGTTCACGAAGCAGGACAGCTCCAATCCTTGGTCTTCATTTTGAGAAGGTTTTACCTTCTTCCTTCTGTCAAATTTACAAACACAAAGTAGAGACTAATGGTGACAGTGGATAACTTTTATGCAGCAACATTTAGGCGTCATCTAAGGATTCATGAGGTTTAGGTGTAGAAATCTGGTGATTAGAAAGCTTGATTTGGAGTTAAAAATTTCACTCATACTTGTATTTGGTTCAAAGAAAGAAAAGGGAGGAGAGAAAAGAAGAGAAATCACCCACAACACCACACAAATTATAACCTCTAACACATAATATAAGATTGGTTTCTTTCAAATTATTATTAATTCTATCCAATATATAAGGCAAAAATTTATTAATCAAACTACGTGTGGAATATTCTAGAGTATTTGAGTTAATTGTATTGTGTAGAATATTCTAGAGTATTTGAGTTTGTAATCTATATATATAATGAACCCTTTGAGTTTCAATCTGTATGAATGAATAAGAAGATTCATATTATAATATGGTATCAAAGTAGGTTTTCCTGTTATCGTTCTACAACTCTGAAGCCCATTTTTTTTATTATAAAAAAACAACCTTAAGTTATCTCCAGTCGCGAAAACAAGGCCACCATTGACTCCATGCACCATTTTTCGGTCTACGGTGTCCGTTTGCAGCGCGATTTTTTCCGTTTACCTCATAGGCCTTCCTTCTTCTGGTTAGAGGTGACTTATGGACTCTTCTAATAATACGAGTGAGGAGCTTCATGCCTCTCCTAATTCTGATGGTGTTTTCATCTCTAAGGCTGATTATGAGCAATTTCAGAAGGTGATGGCTCAATTTGTTGAAGCAACTAGTCACGTTGCTCAACAAGGTACGACATTCCATGTTAATCATAGTAGTCGTTGGATTCTTGATTCAGGGGCTTCTGATCATATGACAGGTAATGCAACCTTGTTTTGTTCTTATACCCTTTACTATCAACTGTCACGAATAAAAACAGCCGATGACAGCTTCTCTACTATTGCTGGAAAGGGATCCATTAATCTTTCTAAACACATTACTTTGAACTCAGTCCTTCATGTTCTCTCTCTTACTTGTAACCTCATCTCTATTAGCAAACTTACATTTGAGTTAAATTGTGTTGCGAAGTTCTCTGTCCATGCTTGTGTTTTTCTGGAATAGGACTCGAGGCTGAAAATTGGCAGTGCTAGAGAGGAAGAAAGGCTTTACTATTTTGAAAAGTATCCTAATGAAACAAAAACTTTTGCGCACCACTCATTATCTTTGTCTGATGATTGTAATGATGTTTTGATGTGGCATCATCGGTTAGGATACCCAAATTTCTTTTATCTTCAGAAGTTGTTCCCAAACTTATTTATCAATAAAAAAACCCAGTTTTTTTCTTGTGATATTTGTTAGTTTGCAAAGCATCCTCATGTTTCTTATCCTCCTAGAGTTCATCATGATTCTTCCCCATTTACCTTTATTCATAGTGATATATGGAGCCCAACCCATGAGAAAAATATCTTCGATGCTCGTTGGTTTATTATTTTTATTGATGATCATTCTAGGATATGTTGGATATATCTTTTAAAGGATAAGTCTGACGCTGCATCCACCTTTAAAAACTTTCATGCTATGATTAAAACTCATTTCCAAACCTCTATCCAAATTCTTTGAACTAACAATGGTACTGAATATTTTAATTTTTTTCTTGGAGCCTATCTCACCTAACATGGTATTCTCCATCAAAGTTCTTGTGCTAACACCCCTCAACAAAATAGGGTGGCTGAAAGAAAAAATAGACATCTTAAAGTTGCTGGAGCTCTTTTGTTTACCATATATGTCCCTCAATATCTATGGGGGGAAGCTATCTTGCATGCATCATATCTCATCAATCGGATGCCTTCTCGTGTCCGAAATTTTCATTCCCCTTTATCTTGTCTTACTCACACCTTTCCTTTTTTTCAAGCTCATTCTTCCCTTCCTCCCAAGTTATTTGGTTGTGTGTCTTTTGTACATGTTCCTTCCCATCAAAGGTCCAAGCTTGATCCTAAGTCTATTCAATGTGTCTTCATAGGATATCCTCATAACTAAAAGGGTTACAAATGTTACTCACATTCTCTCCGTAAGGTCTTTGTTTCTATGGATCTCACATTTTATAACACACAATCTTTTCTTCCCTCGACTTCTCTTCAGGGGGAGTCTATTGGGGTAGATGAAGAAAAGTTTTGGAAACTAAATGAGCCTGTTGTTTTACCTTTGCCTTTGGAGATATGGGAGTTATTGTGTAGGAGATAGGACAAGCTATTGTGCCAGAGACTGGAGATCCTCCTGGTAAATGGGAAAAAATTTACAGTAGATGAAAAACACCTTAGGAGCCTCTAGATTGCCAAGATTCTGACTCGAGTCCTAATTTTTGCAACCCAATACCTAAATGCACTGCTGCAACCGACCTAAATGTGCCTATTGCTCTTTGAAAATGTACTAGATCTTGTACTGCTCACCCTATTTCTCATCATGTCTCGTATGAAAAGTTATCCTCAACTTTTTGTGCTTTCAACACTATTTTAGATAGTACAAAAATACTAAAAAACATCCAAGAAGCACTTGATGACCCAAAATGGAGGAATGCAGTCTTTGGAGAAATGAATGCACTTAAAAAATGGAACTTGGGAATCTGTAGCATTACCCAGAGGAAAGAAAACAATAGGTTGCAAGTGGGTGTTCACAATAAAATTTAATGCAGATAATATTATCAACACGTATAAGGCGAGATTGGTTGCTAAGGGATTCACTCAGACTCATGGGATAGACTATCAAGAGACATTTGTCCCAGTTGCCAAACTTAACACCATCTGAGTTCTACTATCATTTCCTGCCAACCTTGATTGGCCCTTGCAACAATTAGATGTAAAGAATGACTTCTTGAATGGTAATTTACATTAAGAAGTTTATATGGATCCACCACCTGGTTTTGAAAACAGAAACAGTTCAGTATGCAAGTTGAAGAAGTCTCTCTATGGGTTTAAACAATCCCCTAGAGAGTGGTTTGAGAAGTTTACTCAAGCTGTGAAGGGAAGAGGATTCCTCCAAGCTCAAATTGATCACACTCTATTATATAAACACTCTAATGATGACAAAATTGTTATTCTCATTGTTTATGTTGATGACATAATTGTCATAGGAAATTATTGTGAGGAGATAAGCTCTTTGAAGCAATGTTTAGCTGACCAGTTTGAACTAAAGGATCTTGGAGTTCTCAAATACTTCCTTGGTATGGAGCTTGCTCGTAGTAAGGCAGAAATTTTTTTAACTCAGAAGAAATATATTCTAGACCTATTGCAAGAAACAGGAATGCTTGGGTGCAAGCCAACAGAGACTCCAGTTGATCCTAATATTAATTTGGGAATTAAAAATGGGAAAGAAGTTGACAAAGAGCAATACCAGAGGTTGGTGGGGAAGTTGATCTACTTATCTCACACTCGGCCTGATATTGCATTTGCGGTTAGCATGGTTAGTCAATTCATGCATTTTTCGAAGGAAAAACACCTTAGTGCAGTTTATAGAATCCTCAAGTACCTTAAAAACACCCCTGGTTGAGGAATGTTCTTTCAAAGGGGACACAAGAGGATGATTGAAATCTATATAGATGCAGATTGGGTTGGCTCGACAATAGACCGAAGATTAACTTCAGGATATTGTACTTATGTCTGGGGAAATCTTGTGACCTGCAAAAGTAAGAAACAAACAATTGTTGCCAGAAGCAGAATTTTGGGCTCTAGCCCATAGTATTTGTGAAGGAATCTGGTTAAGAAGACTTCTTGAGGAATTGAAGATATCTTATTCCCTACCTGTCATATTGTATTGTGATAATAAGGCTGTTGTCAGTATTACTCAAAATCCAGTTCAACATGACAGAACTAAACATGTGGAGGTTGATCGTCATTTTATCAAAGAAAAATTGGAGGATGGTAGTGTATGTTTCTCATATATACCTACCAAAGAGTAGACGACGGATATTCTTACCAAAGGATTACACAAGCCCACCTTTGAGGATTTGATTAGCAAGTTGGGAATGATTAATATATATCTCCCAACTTGAGGGAGAGTGTGGAATGTAACACCTCGACTTACCATCTTATTATTTATTGATTTTTAATGAAAAATTCTTTTCAACTTTCTTAAAAGCACTTGACTGAATATAACAAAATTTTGCCAATAACTGATACTCCAAGAAAATTTCATTACTGAGTAATATTTATAAATCTGAAGTAAAATATATATAATAAGATTACAAATTGACACTGGTTCTATTACATAGTACAACTAATTCAAAACACTCTGTAACAAAAGAATACATCTTCAAACATATCATCTTCAAACAAAATTCTCTTCTTGTAAACAGCTACTGGTCTCTCTTTGTTGTTCATCTGCTCACCCGAATAAAATCGAGGTCATAGCAGGTGTCAACCATAGACACAAAATACAGGGTAAGTTTATGATAAATATAATTTAAGCAACAGAATATATTCAATATGCAGATATTCATAACAACATCCTCAAAGATGCATGATTCTCTTAGACTCTTATCATGTTGCATGATTATCTTAAACTCTTATCATGTGGTACCAACAATCAAGATAGCCTCATCCCTGTGGCACAGAACTGAAATGATCAGTTAGGGTCCCCCGGTGTTGCAACAGGATTCTCACCCACACTTCATGTGATCATCATGGGTGGCGTGATTTTCCCACCGCAAGAGTCACCCCCAGCTCAGACTCCTCTTGTCTGAATACTCGAACTCAGTTCCTACAGCTATCTGACATACCTCCTCTCTGAGGCAACTCTTATGAGACACATGAGACTGATTCACTTAATGCATAACTATTTTCATATTATCAACTCATTTATTTTCAACATCAATCGTCAATCACTGTCTCATATACTTTACTCAGAAATTCAACATATCATTCATGTACAGGAATTTATAGAAACACTCAACAACACATAAAACTTCATTCAAGCACTCAATCATGTAACTATAACTCATGCCCAACAATTTCTCAGATTCTAGCATTTATTCAAACACAAGCAACACTTAAACTATCTTTATCATAAAACTTCCCCATACATACCTTATAACCTCTTAATAAGCTTGTCTTTCTCTTCCTCAAGGTGCTAGCTTTACACGTGATTCTTCAAGGAGGAATAGAGTCTCTTTATGTTTTTGAAAAGGAAGGATAAAAATGAAATGAAAGAGATAAGAGGAGAGTAGTTCACGTGAAGGTGGGTAGAAAGGAAAACTTGAAGAATGACTTCCGCTTAAGGCCTTTCTCCCTTTACATAGAGTTTGGAAAATAATAAAATATTCAAGGACATTTTTACCCTTTCTAGCTAGTTACTCCTATTTGGTTTCATTAGAACTTAGTTTCATCTCATTCCATTCCATCCTAACTAAGCTCATAATGACTCTTGCTAAATATCTTCCAACTTTACAAAAATCTTCTAAGCCATGATGACTCCTTTACAAGTGTCCTACCACTTGTCATGTGTCATGAAGCTTCTCTTCCCTTCTTTAATCTTCATGTGAATCACCAAGGAATAAGAGAAGATTTTTCTTCTCTTCATGCCATCTTGTACACATGTATTTCAAGGTTATGATGACTTCTTATTCCTTCATCAATGGTGGCTTACAAGTGGCTAGATATTTCTTAAGCCTTAATAATTGCATCTTATCATTTTAATTTATGAATCTTAAGATATTTTTCTATTTATCATGTTTTCATTTCCTTAAAGGGAAGAAAATTGTGTGATTCTCCTTGTGTCCATATGTCACCTTTCATGAAGAAGAAGAATTCAATTCCAACTTGACTTCACACATGGCATTCCTTAAGAGGAAGTAAAGTTCAATTTCCAGAAACTGACTTCAATTACAGTATAAATTGTTCACAAACAGTCTATACAAAGTGTTACACAGACCTTACATACAAGACTGCTCTTATCTTAATTCTGATTGGTCCGTTTTGCTTCTAACCATCAAAATTACTAAACCATCTTATTGAATAAGTCTATTCATCCTACAATTAAGAGAAAATTCCACAGATTCTATTTATCATTTTTCTATATTTTTCTAATGCTTGAATTCTCCTGGATAAAATTTCAAAGTTATGACCGTATAAAATTCATAGAAATCCTATTTTGAGGCTTCTTGTCACAAAGTACTTTGGTAATTTTCCATCCAAGGGCACTCTATAATTTCATCAAGCTTTCACAAAATATCAAAGGGTGTCTTGGTAATTTTTAGCCTCAAGGGTACTATGGTAATTTGTCATTCACCTTAGGGGTATGATTGTAATTTTCACTATAAAATATCTCAACAAAATATCTAAGGGTATTTGTGTAATTTTGGCTCAAGAGTATTTTGTAACTTCCACTTTAAAATATCTAACCAAAAATATCCAAGGGCATTATCGTCATTTTTACCTCAAGGGTATTTCTGTAATTTCTGTTTCAAGGGAAGGGTAATATGGTCATTTTTCTTCAAACATTTTTGTAATATCTCTAATTAATATTTCACACAAATAATTTAAATATAGACCAATTAAATCTCACATAACCTAACACTCACATTAAATAGTTATGTAAGAAACATTTTGACCATACATTTGCAGTTATTGAAATTTCAAGGTGTTACATGGAATATTCTAAAGTATTTGAGTTTGTAATCTATATATATAATGAACCCTTTGGGTTTCAATCTATATGAGTGAATAAGAAGATTCATATTACAATAATATGGTATACAATAAATCATGTTCCCACTAAAAACTCATGTTTTTTAACACAATCTACCATCACAAGTAGTGATTCTTGAATCAATTTTTCTGCAATTGATAACATCACTAATAAGGAAAAAGAAAATTAGATGTAGATTCACATATGTCAGCAATTACATCAATATTCTACCTTGACAATTTAGGAAGAGGACAAAAAGCATACCATAAACTCACTCATCACAGCAGCCAGCAAATAGATACACACAAGTTTATATGTACATTTTTCTTAAATGCAAGCTTCAGTTTTACATCTTTTAACTCATTATGAACTTAGTACCAAGTACCAATCATCATGACTGCACATGCTATTATTAAGCATGACAAACTTAAAATTCTCACAAATTTCATCCTCAATATCATCTAAAAATGAAACACGATCTCTAGATACATTAACTTCTATAGTTCTACTATATAACATCCTTTAAGTTCCCTCTAAGCCAAGGTAATTATTTCATTAACAACCAAATATATTTATCTAGTCAAATGACAGTGTTTTCATGTTCTCCTCGAGCACCTTAATTCAACACGCCAAACCATGATGAAATTGTGAGTAGTTTGATGGACTCCTGAACTGAATCAAGTCGAGTTTGCCCCGATCTTCCTTGCAATGGAATCAATTCTTCAATTGAAAGAAAAATAGAGTATGAATGCTCTGTTTTGTGACAACTTTTTAGGTTTTTGTAATGTAAGAATTGGAACAATGAAAAAAGAATAGAAGTGGATTTGGATTGACACCATGGAATAGGAATTCCAATAAGTCTTGCAAGAATCACCACAATAGCTAAGAAACCATTGATAAGAAACAAGAAGTTCTTCACTAAGAACAAGGGAGAATAACTCTCAACCTATCACACACAAAGTGCAATCTAATTTCATTCAATCAAAAGTCCTTACAATCTGTTGTGATGTGGTTTATATAGACCACGAATCTACAAGCTAAATGAAATGTAAATGTGTCCTAAATGAAACCCAAATGTAGCTTCCAAGACAAGCTTTCTAAAATAGCTTTTAAATCTAAAAATAGCGCCTTTGCAGCAGAAATGACAATAATCTATTATTTCATAATGGTAATCGATTATTTTGAATCAAATAATCGATTACTAGATCTTGGTAATCGATTATTTGTTCATATCAGGCTTGGAAGCTGATTCATGAACAAAGTAATCGATTATTTCACCAAATAATCGATTATCACAGGGACTCCCACTTCCATGTAATCGATTACAAGACAGAATAATCGATTACAATAGAGATTCCTACTTCCATGTAATCGATTATGTAACACCCTGATATTTTAATAACTGTAAAATATATGTTATATGAATTATTCTTATGCAACTGTTAATGTAAGTGTTAGGTTATGTGAGATTTGATTAGTCTATATTTAAATTATTTGGGTGAAATATTAATTAGAGATATTACATAAATGTTTGAAGAGAAATGACCATATTACCCTTACTTTAAACCAGAAATTGCAGAAAAGTCCTTAAGGTGAATATTACACAAATACCCTTGGATACTTTAGAAATTACCATAATACCCTTGATACTAAAATTGTCTGAGACACCCTTAGAAATTTTGTGAAAACTTGATGAAATTACAGAATACTCTTAGACGATAGATTATCAAAATACTTTGTGACAGAAACCCTAGAATAGAATTTCTATGAATTTTATAAGATACTAACTTTGAAACTTTATTCAGAAGAATTCAAGCATAAGAAAAATATGAAAAAATGATAGACAAGATCTATGGAATTTTCTCTTAATTATAGGATTATAGACTTATTTAATAAAATAGTTTAGTAATTTTGATGGTCATAAGTAGTATGGAACAATCAAAATTAAGATAAGAGCAGTATTTTATGTAAAGTCTATGTAGCACTCTGTATAGACTACTTATGGACCAATTTATATTGTAATTGAAGTTAGTCTTTAGAAAACTCTAGAATTATATTATTCAAGATTATCTTTTGGTAGAAAAGTTCAAATTGAACTTGACTTCCTACTAGAAAACGCCATGTATAAGGTAAAAAATGAAATTAAATTATCTTTATTCATTTAAAAAGATAACATGATATATATAAGAATGAAAGGAAAATGAAAATTTTCCCTTGGCTAAGAGCTTGTTCACGTGAAAAGCAAAGAAGGATGGAGAAGTTTCATGAGCTTGGACAAGTGTAAGGACACTTGTAAAGTGGTGGACACTTATAATGGACACTTGTAAAAGAAATCATTAAGGCTTAGGAGATATTTCTATAAAGTAAAAGAATAATGATGAACTTAGTTAGAATCTAATGGAATAAGAGGAAACTAAGTTAAGATGGAACTAAATGAAGGTAATTAGTCAGGAAGGGTAAAAATGTCCTTGAATATTATATCAATTTCCAACCATTATATAAAGGAAGGGGGGGTCCAAAGTGGAAGTCATTTTCAAACCCACCTTTCTACAAGAAGCCACATGTGAACTTCCTCCCTTACACCCGTTTCATTTCACTTTCATCCTCTCCTTTTCAAAGCCTAAATAAAGTAGGAAAAGACCCCACCATCTTGAAGAAATCACGTGTAAGTTGGCCATTCTAGGAAGAGAAAGACAAGTTTTAAAAGAAGTCACAAGGTATGTATAAGGAAGCTTTATGATAAAGATAGTTTAAGTGTTGTTTGTGTTTGAATAAGTGTTTGTAATTCATGTGTTGTTGAGTGTTTCCATGAATCTCTATGAAGTTCATGTGTTGCTGAGTGTTTCTATGAATCTATGTACATGAATGATATGTTGAGTTTCAATACATGAGTATCAAGCTGAGTTCTATACTTGATTTATAGTGAATTTCTGAGTAAAGTATATGAGACATTGATTGAAGACTGATGTTGAAAATAAATATGAGTTGATGAAATGAAAAAAGTTATGCATTAAGTGAATCAGTTTCATGTGTCTCATGTGCATAAGAGTTGCCTAAGAGAGGAGGTGTGTATAAGAGTTGCCTCAAAGAGGAGGTGTGTCAGATAGCTGCAGGAACTGAGTCCGTGCGTTCAGACAAAAGGTGTCTGAGCTGGGGGGTGACTCTTGCGGTAGGGAATCACACCACTCATGATGATCACATGAAGTGTGGATGAGAACCTGTGCAACACCGGGAGACCCTGACTGGTCGGATAAGTTCTGTGCCACAGGGATGGGGCTATCTTGACAATTGGTACCAAATATTAATCATGCATCTTTGAGAATGTTGTCATGAATATCTGCATATTGAATATATTCTGTTGCTTAAATTATGTTTATCATAAACTTACCCTGTATTTTGTGTCTGTGGTTGACACCTGCTATGACCCCAATTTTATTTGGGTGAGCAGATGAACAATAAAGAAGGATTGACAAGCTGATTCCTGAGGAAAGGATTTTGTTAAAGATGCTTAGTTGAAGATGTTTGGTTGAGAATGTTTTGTTGTAACAAATATTTTAGTTATTTGTACTATGTAATAGAATCTACATCAGTTTGTATTTTATTTTACAGTATATTTTAGTTATAAATGAACCAGACATGGAAATCTTTTGAATATCAGTTAATAGTAACCTTGGTTCAATAATTTCTAGCAAATTAGCAAAGTAATTTTTTTCATTAAAAATCAATAATAACAAGATGATAAATTGAGGCGTTACAGATTACAAGATGGAATAATCGCTTACAACAGAGCTATTTCAAATCTAACATTTATACAAGTGTATTTAATCGATTATAGGCTACTTGTAATCGATTGCAACAGATAAGCTCAACATTTTGTAGCCTTCTTCATGGTTCTCGAAGAGATATAAACTGGATTATATATGATCTTGAAGTGTTTGAGCCCTAGCCCGTGTCATTGACCCTTTAATCACCAAAGGAAGTGTCTCCATGTGTAATTCCAAGTCTTCCTTCATTTGCCTTGGTTTTAGGATTGTATCACAGTAGCACTTTGCCAAATCCACAAAGCCTAATTTGTAAAACAAACCCCTAACTTAGTAGATACACCACATAACTTGTTTTTAATTAGGAGCTAAAATTGACACGCGAAACTACATTCCATAGCCATTGGAAGGCACCCCTGTTTGGGTTAATAAAGCTCAAGTTACAAAGATTTCTAGTTTCTTCATAAGCAGACTATGAAGCACAGATACTTCAATTTGCTTCATGTATCCATATTTGATACGTATTTGATACTGATGCTCTTGAATGCTTCACCGATACATATCGATGAAGTATCCAAATCTATGAAGCACAGATAATTCAATTTGCTTCACATATCTAATACCGATACTCTTTGGATACTTCACTGGTACACATATAGGTGAAGTATCTAAGCTTTTAAAGCATTTTATGAAAGTCCAATACAACTACAAGAAACATGTAAGCATGTATAATATAGAAACACTTTCCCTTAATAAACCAAAAATGAAAATGGTTCTATTCATGATTAATTTCAAGAAAGGAATAAGATTGATATATTGTTCCTATATGTAAAAAATAGAAAGTAATTTATGATGAAAATGATTTATAATTTTATTTTTAGTAATGTAAGAAGTATGTTTTTAATTTAGATTGGCAAAATTACAATTATATACTTATCATGTTTTATGAATTTTTATATATTTTTAAATATGTATCATAATGTATCATATCCTGAGGGCGAGTCCTGGCATAACAGTAAAGTTGTGTCTTGCTGACTTGTTGGTCATGAGTTCGAATCCGGAAACAGCCTCTTTGTATATGTAAGGGTAAGGCTGCATACAATATCCCTCCCCCTTATCTGCGCATAGCGTGGAGCCTCTGTTTTTTTTATATATAGTTTTTAACGTATCATATCCTATATATTTTTTAAATAAATGTATCACCATATCAGATACATATTGTATTCAACACACGTATTGTATCTATGCATCATAGTAAGCAGGAAATTAAATTGAATAAAGCTATTTCAATGTCAATCTAAAATAAGGAATGGTTCTCAAATCTCCTAGATATGAGAATTTACCACCGTAAACCATCCAGAATAATCTTTCTAACAAGCTTAAAAGATGGTTTGGTAGACTGGAAGGGAAGGAAATGGAATGGAATTGAGAAAAAATATTTGAATTAAAGTAGTGTAGTAGAGATGTGGGACCAATACATTTTTTGAAAATTTCCCATCATTTCTCACTTGTTTCTTGACAACCAAACCCACCTTAAGATTGCTCAAATCTGAAATTCCTAGCCAAAAATATGATCAATCAAAGTAGATTGATTCCAAATCAGAACACACGATAGATCAGATATGGTTTTTGATGCATTGTCAGCAGTTTGTATGCTCCAAAATTATGGAATTTAAAAGCTAGAAACCATCTCATATTAGCTTTCAAACCTCTCTGGTTTCATTCAAAAATGAATTTTGTAATTCAAGATATGGACATTCTAAATCAACTGCCTCGTATAAGGACTTATGACAGCACAACCAACTTTGTTGGTGCATAATGAATATGCAAAACAACCATGTCAGATTTACTAGTGTTTTGCACTGTATTTTCCACTTTCTTTTATGGGAGGGAAAGTGATCATTTGGTTAACTTCACATTTTTTTCATTTTCAATTTGAGATGCAGTTTTATCTGATTACATATCATATGGTGTTGCCATTAGAAAGGGCAGAAGTTACTGTTTGTCATCAAAGAATTTTAAGTCTGTAATCACTGATAGAACATTGTCTTATGTTTGTAATTCATGGTGGCTGAATAAACATAAAAAAGTATAGGATGATTTTCATGGGTATAACCAGCCAGATTACACTGTGCATTCAAGTATATTTAGCCAAAATACTTTCCAAAGGCACTCAAACCTTCTAAGGAATACCTTGAAAGGAGAAACCTAGAATGACTGGTTTCTTAAGCAATGAAGGTACGGAAAAAAGTGTAGGAGTTAAAGAATACCTTCGAGAGTCATCAATTTCTCTTATGCAGGGTTTTCATTGACAAATTACTAGTTTGTAAAAACCTTAGATAAATGTGAGCTACATTACCCTATGACCCTAAACAATATATCAAGCTGTTTACCCTATTCACGAGGACAAGGACCAGGTCCAACTAGCTAACCACTAGGAGGCCAATGCTTTCATGCATGTTTTGAGTCCACCGTCACCACATGGGATCTAAATGCACAAAGTGAAACAGAAGCTAAATGTAGAAGGAATTAATGACCATGAAATGGGCATTTTTCCCATATTCAGAGACAGACCTAGATCTATATTGGCAACTGCAACATAGAAAATAAACAAAGCTATTGATGCTAGAACAGTTGAAGCTCTGGGAATGAGATTTGGCTCAGAACTACAAAGGATCTTTGCCTCTTGAACGTGGAAGCTGAATAACACAGCATGGACGTCATTGCTGATTGCTGCATATACAAAATGCTAATATAAGTCATCTTATTTCAATTTAATAGTGGTGGATTGTGACACCCTAAGCAACCTCTAGCATCAATGTCACTTCTCACACACCAAGAGGGAAAGGTTGCCCATATTCTCGCTATTAGCTATGTTAGATGCTAAAACTTTAACCAGGACAAAATAGTAATCTCGTTTTACTAGATTATCTTTGAATCAGTTATGTCTGGTAGTTAAAAAAAAAAAAAAGAGTTAAAAGATAAGTCCATATTTTAAATTTTAATACAGAAAAACGTGTCTTTGGCTCATTTTCAATTAGTAGGTGTTTAAGAGGAGTTCATTGTATAATAAAGAGAATAAAGAAGCCTTTTTTAAATTTCTAAAAGGTGCAATGCAATCAAAATGGGAATTACACAGATAAAACATAATAACATAAGAAAATCATAGTTTTGGTATTTTGTATATAAAAAGAAATTAAAGAAAAAATGACATCACTATTAAGCGAAAAATTAAAATACCTGTCTTCATTTTCTGCTTTATTTAAAACATTTTGAAGACCGACCCATGAATAAAATATTTGAGAGAATCAACTTCCCTTCTCGAAGATCACGTACTAACTTACTACAATATATATAAATTAAAATAAATCATTTAATCCAATGAAATTCAAGCATTAGAAATAGTCAATAGAACCACCAAAATGATTCATGCTCTCTATCCATACATTAAATGCAAGGTTCTGAAACCACTTACATAATTCAAAATAAATTCATATAAGGAAGCGCAGGGTAGCTTTATTTCAATATGGCAAAACCAAGCTTTGAACATAGTTATGAGACAAAAACGCACATGTGATGTTGGTGAAACCTTCAGTACGGTCTATTGTATTATCTCTCTCATTATAGAGAACGAATTCCTCAGCTTCATTGTTTGCCAGCAACAGGACATCATCATGTTCAGACATGCACAAAAGTCTAACTGGACATAGACAACGCCCAGCAATTTGAAGATACTCATAACTTACATTCAGCAACTAAGTCCAGGATTTTTCAACTCCAAACTCCCTCATTAGCCAAACAACAAAAGGGTACTCATGTAATGATGAGAAGGCAACCCTTCACAACCCCAAGTTCAGGCTCTACAAAAGAGACTTCTGAAAGATTATCAGGCACCAACGAATATCTGTATGTCTCCTTTATATCATATGAAAAAAATACTAACTCGTTGGCAGTAACAGTTTCCCATTCATAATCAGAACTCGTCCTGCGAAGTGCTAACCAGTTAAGAGTGTTGCTCACAAACTGTCCATTAACTTGTGCCAGAATGGGAAAGGCAGGGCAATTTAAAACCTTTCGCCAACAAGTGTCTCCCAAGCAATGAACTCTCACCTCCCTTTGCTGCAATTTAATATCGAAAAGGACTACCACCACCTTGTAAGTGTCACTTTGATCATCATAGCCAAACCCACACTTCACATAGTACTCTCCAAGTATATAATTACTCCAATGGATATGTAAGCTTGGTGAATCTTCGGACATGACCCTTATGGTTGGGTTCCCAAATTGGAGCCAGAATTCATCAAATTCATCTCCATAACAATAACCAATCACGCAAATCAACCCATTGCAGGCACCGAAGATATAGAAATTATCGTCGTAAATGTGGAAAGTATCATCAATAGTGGACAAAGGGTTCTCAAGTAAACCAAGTAAAGAGCATTGTGTGACAAAGCCAACAAAGAGTCTTTCATCAACCTCGGGGTTAATTAATCAATGAAATGTTAATAGGAGATGTCGACTCAGACATTAGCAAAAGCGGGAGTCCAAAAACAACCATCCAAGGTCCACCCTTGACAACTCAAACCCAGGATAAGCTCTTGGTGCACATGTTCACTTGGAATGTCGACAAGTAAGGCTACACACTTAGTCACTTGCAAAAGCAGAAGTCCAACATCAGTTTAAGAATCACACTTGACACTGCAAATCTAAGTTACATTCTTGGTGATTCATTTGCTTCTAAGTATCAGCAAACAAAACTGGATGCTACCAATTACAGGGTCTCAACTATTACGATGAAAATGCACAAGTCAAGCGACTTACATTCATCAACGCAAGCAAAAAATAGAAGGTAGTTTGTAAAGGAGAAGACACTTGCAAAAGCAGAAGTCCAACATCAGTTTAAGAATCACACTTGACACTGCAAATCTAAGTTACATTCTTGGTGATTCATTTGCTTCTAAGTATCAGCAAACAAAACAGGATGCTACCAATTACAGGGTCTCAACTATTACGATGAAAATGCACAAGTCAAGCGACTTACATTCATCAACGCAAGCAAAAAATAGAAGGTAGTTTGTAAAGGAGAAGACACAGAAGGGTTGAAGAAAGAAGAACAACATTTTCATTGAATTGTCAACATTCATTGACATGGTCTTTACGGCCCAAAATAAAAGCAAAACGGAAACAAAAGGTGCAAAACAAAAGTAGCCTGCACGTCAGTTGCCTCACTAGTGGCCTCCTCAGTAGATACGAGCTCCTCTTTATCAACCAAGACACCATCCTTTGCATCCTTAAAAGGGTCAAACAGACCCAAGTCAAGGTCCTTCGCAAAGAGACTGGATTGGCGGACAACTTTGAGAAAGCCCTTCTCATGCTACTTCACTGCTTCTCATTTGAACACCTTCAGCTCCTCATTCAACCTTGACTTCCTTCAGCTTCTCCTCCAAACTCGCCACCTTCTTAGCCAGCTCCATCTCAACAGCGAGTCCCTCTTCAGCATCTTTCAGTTTCGCCTCCAACTTAGCCACTGCCTTATCAGCCTTAGCAGCAGAAGCCTTGCTGCGAGCCACTAGCTCATCACCATCAAGCCTGCTACGCAACAGCTTGGACAAAGCTTCACCTGTCTTGATGGAAAGTTGATGGTTGCACCTAACCACTTCAGCAAGGGCCACCATAGCACCATTCATCCTGTTGTGCTCCGCCCGCCAAGCATTGCGAACATCACCCCTCAGCTTGTTCCATAGAAGCAGCTTTGCTCATAGCCTCTTGATGCACCTGTCCATGTTATTCTTGTTGGATATAGGGGGAGCAACAAGAAGAATGATGTCTATGAATTAGAAGAATGTTTTGAGCTTTTCATATGCCTTGAATATTGTATTTCAAGTGAAGTGTAAGAGAGACCAATCTTTTGATCCTTACATTACATTCATATAATCATTAACATGCTTAAATGTTTTCATTAAAATATCAAAGCTACAAATACTTTGAAAAAGGAATTAATTGAGTAATGTTTTTGGAAAAATGTAATTTAATCGATTACATAGCAGATTAATCGATTATTTAGTTCATGTTTAAAACTGGAAAAACTTTGATAAACATTTTAATCGATTACACCACGAATTGATCGATTATTTGGTTCGTGTTTAAAACTGGAAAAGTTTTAATGAATATATTAATCGATTACACATTTCTTGTAATCGATTACATAGTGTAAATCAAAAGTAATACATTGTTGCTTTAATCAATTACCATATACAGTAATTGATTACACAAGCTATCTTGAAAAACATGTTTTCACTGAGTTAATCGATTACCATACATCGTAATCGATTACATAGACTTGTTTCTTAAAGAATCTTCACTGCCTTAATCGATTACCAAATATTGTAATCGATTATACAAGAGGCTTCAGATATAAAACTTCACTGCTTTAATCGATTACAGCTCGATTTAATCGATTATCTTGTTCATTGTGAATTGAACACTTTAATCAATTAAGTGACACTTTAATCGATTACTTAATGTGTTTTAATCGATTATTTAGCATGTATAATCGATTACAGATTGTTACAAAAATTTGTTATAAATAGAAGGAAGACTTGGCTTGAAATATAACTTGAACACTTCGAATTTTTTGAATATATACAAGCCTTCTAAGAGTTAGAAAGTGATTTTCTGGGTTTACTTACTTCTTGTCCTACTCTTTAATCTTCATGGGTATTGAATGATTTCTTGGGCAAGAGATTTCAAAAGAGTAATGGAAAGCATGTTCTGAAATTTTGTTTTTGCAATTCAACCTTGATTGGTAACTTATATGCATTCATATTCATTGGATCATCAGGTTGTTTCTCTCCATAATCTTTGAGTGTAATTTCGTTTTTGTAATTTCTGTTATTTGATGCTATTGTAAAGGGTTCTTTGAAGCTTGTTCTAGAGTAGTGTTCTCTAGGGAGGAACAAAGTAGTGTTCTCTTGTTCTTGATCATTAGGAGTCTAATAGAGTTTTAGATTTCTATTCTTTATCTAGGGTTATGGTTGATAAAGAGAGATTGTTATAAAGCTTGTAAGAACTGAATTTTATAATAGTGGAACTCTAATCTAATGTTGATTAGAAGAAACTGGATGTAGCTTCTCTTGAGAAGTGAACCAGTGTAAATTGCTTGTGTTGATTTTCTTTATCTCTATCTCTACAAGTAATCTTGTTCATTTGTTCTTGGTGTTATTATCATTACTCAACAAGTTCTGTTTTGAGCTATTGATTTCTTGTGCTGAGTAATTTGATTGATTAAAAATATTCTAGGTTTGAAAGTGATTAAGATCCTTTGACTCTGATTTTATAAATATTTTTAAAAGACTAAGTTTAAACCAATTCACCCCCCTCTTGGTTATTATCGGTATTCCTATTGTTTTCAATTGGTATCAAGAGCAGGTTCTAGAGTGTTATTCAAGATCATTATCTTTCTTTAAAAAGAAAATGAATACCACACAAATTACCTTCAAGGAGGGTGCCTCCCTTAATTGTCCTCCGATGTTTGAAGGAGAACACTTCAGTTTTTGGAAAAATAGAATGAAAAAGGTCCTGAGATTCTTATAAAAATTGTCGGTAATGATACGATTCCCAAAGGATGGGATGAAATGACAGATGCTGAAAAGAGAGTTGTCCAATATGATTTTAAAGCTAAGAGAATGATGAATTTGATGTGATAATATATATATATATATATATATATATATATATTCATGTTTCCGAGTTAAGTATGAGATTTGCGAAACAGGATCCGATACTACATCCAGTACGAGATGTAGAGACCAGGTGCAAAAATATGGAATGATTATGGTTTACGTAAGACTCCCGCAGCTAGACATCCAGTACGAGATGTAGCTATATACAATACGATACGTAGAAGCTATGTGCACCCTGAAAATTTTCATTCATGCATTATTTGTGTAAGACGGTCACAGCTAGACATCCAGTATGAGATATACCTACATACAATACGATATATAGAAGTCCATGTGCACATTGGAATTTCATTCATGCATACATGTTGTTTGAATAGTATAAATATATAAATATAAATATATGTACTAGTAAATGAACTATTATAATTATTATTATATGTATTAAATTTGTTATTATTTACTTTACATTAAAATATAATAAAATATTTACTAACATTTTTAATAATAAATATACTATATTAACTACATATATTTAGGCCTAAATTAAT
>PYAF01005120.1:102133-122966 GCA_007407185.1 Glycine tomentella | reverse complement strand
CAAGGATGTGTATTATTCGGTATAGATTGCTTGTGAATAATTTTAAACTATCATTAAAGCCAATTTTTGGAGATCTCTAGAATTCTATTATTTCATATTATTTTAGGTGAAAGAATTCAAATTAAAATTAAACTTCTTACAAGGAATTACCATGTGAAAAACCTTAATTGGAATAAGGTTTTTCTTAAGCATCCAATGGAATAAAATGAAGGAAATTTATATCCACACCCCTAGGTTTAAAGTTCATAAAAATGGTGTAGAATAGGCAAGAAGATTCATGAAAGCCACTTGTAGAGGTAAGCCATGTGATGAATACAAGTATTAGGACACTTGTATAGCATGGATGCAAAGAAAGCAAAAATCTTATCTTGTCTCCTTTGACAGAACACATGGACAGTCCTAGACATTATTTCAACAATCCCAACGATCAAAAGTTACATATGTGGGATAGTAGTGTACCTGTAAAATTTTAAAGAGATCCAACGGTTAACGAATCCAGAATTAGAATTTTATTAAAAACGGGTTTTGGAATAAACTCAAGAATGGAAGGAAAACATAAAAATCTTCCTTGGCAAGCTATTCCACGAAAATACAAGAAGGAAGGAGAATTATTGAGAACCTTCAAGAGCTTGGACACTTGGATGGTGGAGAATAAAGAGCCTTCATGATTTGGCCACTTGGAAAGTAAGGTAATGATGGCTTAGGAGATTTTCTTAGTTTCAACCACTATATAAAGGGAGGGGGACCTAAAACTCAAGTCATTCTCCAAGCTACTCTCCCACCTAGTTCACATGAAACCCCTCTTCCATATACCTCCCATCCTTTCATTTCCAAGCCTAAATCAAGTTAGAAAATAAACCCCACCATAGTGAAGCAACACATGAAAGCTAGGAGAAGCTAGGGAAAAGTTTGGCAAGCTTTTAGGAAGAAACAAGGTATGTATGTGGAAGCTTTATGATAAAGATAGTTTAAGTGTTGTTTTGTTTAAATAAGTGTTTGAATGTTCATGTGTTGTTGAGTGTTTTCATAAATCTCTATGAAATTTCATGTGTTGCTGAGTATTTCTATAAATCTCCATGAAATTCATGTGTTGTTGATTATTCCTATAAAACTCTTTACATGAATAATATGCTGAGATTCTGTACATGAATATAAAGTTGTGTTCTATACTTTCTGTTGAATTTCTGAGTAAATTATGTGAGACAGAATATGAAGACTGTGTTTAAAATAAATATGAGATGATAAAAAATACATGAAAGTGAATCAGTCTTATATCTCATATGCATATGCCCGGCGGGGGTTAGTCTGCGTTATTACCTCGAGAGGAGGTGTGTCAGATAGTTATAAGAACTGAGTACGAGCATTCAGACAATGAAGAGTCTGAACTGGGGGGTGCTTCAGCAGTGGGGAACTCAGACCACCCATGATGATCACATGTAGTGTGGGTGACCTTCCTGTGCACCAATGTGACACCTTGACTGATCGTGCAAGTTCTGGACCAGTGATTGGGGCTATCTTGACTATGGTACCAAATGTTGAGAATTTGAGGGAATCATGCATCATATAAAGAAGATAATCATGCATCGTATTTTGATGATGTTATGATGACTTTCTGTATATATTCTTTGATGTTTTTCTGTATATATTTTGTGACTTGAATTATGTTTATTATAAACTTACCCTGTACTTTGTGTCTGTGGTTGACACCTGCTATGACCTCAAATTTTATTTGAGCGAGCAGAGGAACAGTAAAAGACTAGCAAGCTGATGGATTTTGTGGAAGATGTTTGGAGGATATTTTGTGGCAGATACTTTGTTATATTTGTAATATTTTAGTTATGTGAACTATGTACTGGAACTTATATCTGTATGTATTATATCAGACTTATCTGTATGTATTATATTGGACTTTTAAATATTAATTAGTGACAAAAACCTTTTGAGATTAATCATTAGTAAACAAAGTTTGAGATTTTAATTGAAAACTAAAAAGAGTTTTCAGTAAAATATGAAGATGAATTTCTGTGCAAAGTATTTAATTATTTGTACTATGCAAAAAGAGTTAACAACAATCTGTATTTTATTGAGCATCGAACTTTCAAATATTTCTTAATGAAGAAAATCTTTTGTATTCTTTCAAAATTTTGAAGATTATTCAATAATGGAAATTTTGAATTGATATTTTTAAATAAGTTGAAAAAGAATTTCCACTAAAAAGCAATAAAATACAACATCATAAATTGAGGCGTTACATCATACACCTTCACTTGCGGCCGACAGATGCCGGAAGCAATGCTGTAGTCGTCGTCGGAAGTGTGCTTGATTTAGGTGGCCGCGGCGGCGAAGCGACGGTCTTCCCTTCTGCGTCTATAGTCAAACAAGAATGATGAGTCAAGAATGAAGGAATGCCAATAATTAAACAATGTCACACGTTGCTTACTAGTTTCGCTGCAACAAATACTATACGTTCTTCTTCCAAGATTCAAACATGAGGGAGCTCTTCAATGGGTTAGGAATTTTGGTGAGAAAGGGGCGCAGAGACAGTCCCATAGTAAATTAATTTGTTTTAAAATTGTAAAAAGCATCAACGTCGGTTCTTATCAAAACCGACTTTGAATCATGGAAAACAACGACGGTCATGATATTAACCGACGTCGTTCTTGTATTAATGATAAAAAAATTTACAAAATTGCCACCGGTTAGGCTACTAAGTCGGTTTTTGAATGACCGACGTGGATCGTACGACGTAGAAAATTGTATTTGTAGTAGTGTAGGACAAAAAAAATACTATAACTCAATAATAAGATAAATTGTATAAACTTTAGTATAATAGAAATGCCAACACACAAGCACGACAATGCCTATTTTTTGGCTAGTAATAATAAATTTAATGGTTAACTATGATTTTAGTCTCTATTTTTTAAAAAGATATTGTTTTTTCCTAAAAAATTTGACTAGTGATTCTTGCAATTTGGGGATTTTTTTTTATTATTTTGTGATGGTTTTTCAATCTTTGAAATTATATTTTAAAATTTAAATTTAAAAAATTCCACATAGGTTCATAATCATCTAATCCAGCCTTGGGTAAAAAAGTAGCACATTATAATTTTTTAGGGATGAAAATTAGACACATTTTTTTGCAAAGACTAAATCCGAACTTTGGTAATTTCATAAGGACGGAAAACATAATTTAACTAATTGTTTATATCAAAGTCAATTTTTTAAAAGATAAAAAATAATTTTTAGCAAAATAAATAAAATAAAAGAACAAAAATATCATTTATCCTACTTTCAAAGCCGGGGGTAGTTTTCACAAAAAAATAGCCGCAGGATTTAAAACAACACACATCGAACGGCTCAAAGTCGGACGCTAGATGGCGTCATGGTTTAGATTCAAATAGTGGAGTCACGTTTGGAAAAGGTGAGAGAGAGTCAATTAGGTTTCCTATCGTGGGAAAGAAAATGTAAACAGTCAGATATATTATTATTTTAAGCAACGGTTGTGTTTTTCTTGTTTTACCTTTTTTTCTCTTCCATTTTTACCCCTCTTTTTTTCCTAAATGCATTTCAGCTCCTTTGTGACGTTCACAATTTCTTTTCTTCCTGATTGCAAAATTGCAGTATTGCACAGATGCATTGAGATCCTCTCCATTTATAAAAGAAATGGACATCTCCATTTTCATGAATCGATATCGTACATGTTGCCTAAGTGTATCCACCAGACCCCAGTATTGATCTGGCCGTCGTTCCTGTCATTGTCCCTGATAAGGCATCCTTCTCCTCGATGCGTTGTGCCAAAATCATGATTTTCTCCAAGTCAGCAGGTAAATGAATACGAAGTTCCCCTCTCACTTCCGCTTTTAAGACATTTAAGAAAGTCGTCTGCATCATATTGTCATCAACATGTTGTAACGGCACTGACAATACCTCAAACTTCTCTCTGTAATCTGCCACCGTCCCCTCTTGTCTAAGGCACATCAAAGCCTCATACGGATTTCCCGACGATAAGTTGTGGAAACGTTGTAAAATAGCTTCCCTGAAAGTATCCCAAGTGATCAATGGATGCTTGGGTTCCCACCATTGGAACCAACTCAGCGAACGTTCCTCCAAGCATATGGAAGCTATTTCCACCTATTCCCCCTTCGGAATACAATTGACACGAAAATAATGTTCTGCCCTGAAAATCCATCCATAAGGGTCTTCTCCAGAAAAATAAGGTACTTCAACTCGTCGCATTCTCTCTTCCTCCCTCCGGAACCCGTAATCGCGATTATCAGGATCACCCGTTCCTCCTTCTCGGCGCTCATTGCCATTTTTGTTACCTGAACTTTCATTGCGTCCCTCCATTCTTTGCACAAATGTCAGGATTGTCGCCGTCAACTCCCTGACAGAGTTGTTCATGGTTTCAATCCTTTCCTCCATCCGTTCTTTGCGCTGCTCTATTTCATCCATACGAGCCTCCATTCGGGTCCAGACCATACAAAGCTCCCCAAGACCAGGAGCTTTGATACCAAATAATAGAAACGTAAATACAGAAATAGGATAAAAGTGTGGAATAACCTCGGTAGGTATTTAATTGAAGGAAAAGTTTCTGTAACAACAATGGAAATTATCAAACAAGCAAGATGTCAAGCTGCACGCTCACTAATGACACCACTCTGCCTAACTACTAGGAATTCTCCTCCCAAGCCTTGGCTCTCTCTCACTCTATTCATAATATTCTCCCCTCTTCTTCTCATCACGATCCACTCCCAAATAACCATCTGCAAATTCCCACTCCACGTCTCCATTCACTGCTTGCCACATGTTCACGTTTAAGTCATTGTCTAAATTACCCTTTACACTATTTGAGTTTGCCAACACGACATCTTGGTCTGCTGCCATCACATTAGGGACTGCCCTATCTCCTTGGGCTTTGTTTCTTCATTGATAGGACTTCTTAAATGGTTCCAAAGGTATAAGCCCATCAATTTCTAATTAAGTTCATTCCTTGGTTTAATTACAGCATCCAAAAGGATCCTCGGGATAGATTAACATCATTGGAGCTTCTGGTTAGTGACATAATGCTATTTTATTGTTTATCTTAGATTTTGTTAGACTTGATTGAACTTTTTGGTCTTCTTACTGTTGTCACTTCTCGAATATGGTCCTCCCCCATTTTTATTTTTTATTTTTACAAATTTGATCCCTTTGCTATTTTAATTAAGTTTGGTTCATATGTTAACTTGGCATTCAATTTTTAATAGAATTGCTAGTGTGGATGTGCAGTAGAATGCCATGTTAACATTTATGTTACAAGTTAACGGATGAACAAAAGTTGCTAAATCAAAATAGTGAAGGGATCAAATTTGAAAAAAGAGAGGAGGATTAAATTCGAGAGATGATGATAGCAAGGGGACCAAAAGTACAAGTTACTTTTTAAAATTCCTAATTGCTGATTTATCTAATCTCATTGTACTTCCAGGATCATCCTTTCATAAAAAAGTTTGAAGATAAAGACCTAGATCTTGGGATTTTGCCAGGTAGCTTGGAACCTTCTGTAAACTTTCCGAGATAATTTTTACAGTAGTGTAAAATGTACCAGATGTAACATTCTCAAAATTATATTATGAGTTATATTATGGAAGTAGGATGAGAGTTGGATACAAGAAGAATAGGATAAGTTTTATTTGAATATGAGCTGCCCAAAACTTCCATTTCTGCCACCCGAATTGAGAAATTATTTCTCTCTCAATTATTATCCACATTTAGGGTATGATGTATGGAATTAAAGATCTAGATGTCTACTACAACATATAAAAATTTCAGATAAATCTAATTTGTATACTTCTTGCAGTAATTAAAACATTAAGAGATGTCAGTGTGGAATTTCTCAGCTTGTTGGCAGTTTTAAAGTTTAGATTAAAAATGTTATAGCCAAAGTTTTATAACTCCAAATAATGCATATAATACCTTGTTAGAAATCTTAAGAAGTCTAGTTTAACATACTAAAAAATGAGAATTTTTGGACTAGTAGATTGGTACAGAATAAACAATGAGTGAACCCCATCTGGTTAAGTGTTTCTAGCCCTTTGGACCTTTTGGATTGGGCACAACTTGTAACTCTTGGATTTTGGCCCAAGGAATAAAATCTTCAACCCCAAAAAGATTACAAATCAGAGGTTTCATCAGTCCAAGACCAATCCACATGCATATAATCATTCAATAAGACAAGGAATACACTTAAACAACAAGCCAAATGCAAAGATTGAAAATATAGGCTGCTGTAAAATATATTTTTTTGCTGAAGTGAAAAGATGTAATTAAGACTTTTTGTGTGCATGTGGAACAATTTAAACCAAGCAATTGCGTTGCCTTATTCAGCCAAGATCCTCGTAGAAACCAGCTGCCCCAAAATCCCATGATTAAAAGAATCTTGACCAAAATAATCAAAGTCAAGATAAGGCTTAAGGTTAAATATCTTCCAAGGTAATGATGGTTTAGTTAAATTCTAACTAAACTAAATCCTAATTCAGTTATAATCCAACTAAATCACGTAAAACCCAACTGATTAAAGTATAAATAGCTAGGGATATGAAAAAAATTGCACGTATAGCTGGCTGGCCAAAATACACTCCATGGTCACTTATTTGCTTCTTGACAAGCTTTTCCTATTTACCTCTTTTGCTTGCTCCAAACCGTGACACCTTCTACCACTTAACGTATCAGCCATTTTCTTTTTCAAGACATCATTTCTTAGAGGATTTTCCCAAGGAAGACAACCCTTACTTCATTCCTCTTCAAGAATCAAAACTCACTTGAGGTAGGCTAGGCTTCAATCTCTAGTTAAGCATTTGTTTGGATTAACCTATATGCTTAATTGGACAGATTTATGGTTATTATTTAGGTTGGAAATTCATGTTATTTGAAGGTTACTTTATGATGTGTAAATATTGATTTAAACCATAGGATAGGTGATGATTTATAGGTTGAAATATTAGTGATATTTGGAATCACATTTGATGATTTTTGGAAGTGATTTGATAATCTTTGGGTTGTTTGTTCATATTTTTATTATGGGACTATTTTTTATTAATTTTTAGAAGTAGAGGTTGAATGGTATGTTGAAAAATGGTTCAGATGCTTGAGTGATTAAATTTTAGGATGAAGTAGTAAGGTGGTAGGTGAAAGGAAATTAAGATGCATGCTAGGTTATAATTTTCTTCTGAAGGTTTAAAGGAATTAAAAATTATTTGAAAAATATATTGTGGTTATTAGTTAGATTACTAACATGATTTTTTCGTAGCTTAAGGATACTTTATAGTCATGCCTAAGTTGGTAATGATTTTACTTAATTAAGGTATGGTGGTTTAACCATACTTGTAGTACCTATGAGGTTATGATAACAATATTTTTCCATAAGGTGGTATGTATGTTTTTTTTTTTTGGGAAAAATGTAAATTATATATTACACCCAAATAGATATACAAGATAGACGAGGGATACCTCGCTAAAAGCAAAATAGACACGTCATCTACAAGAAATGAGTAGTTCTCAAAAAGCACTAGAGGACGAGCTGGGCTGTCCTCAAAGACCAGATCGGCCTGCGCCGGGATGCCCTACCAAACTATCAAGACATCCCAGATAGAGACTATCTTTATGAAGACCGGGTTGTGCCAGGATGCCCTCTCAAGCTATCAAGACATCCTGGATAGAGACTATCTTCATGAAGACCAGGTTGCGCTAGGATGCCCTCTCAAGCTATCAATACATTCCAGATAGATACTAGCTTCAATGATGACCGAGTTGAGTCGGGCTGCCCTCTCAAGCTAATAGGCATCCCGGATATTGTATAGATTATATTATGAATGGATCTTGTTGATGATATGTTGATTTATGTTTCCAAGTCCAGTACGAGATTTGTGAAACGGTATTTGATACTATATACAGTACGATATGTAGTGACCAGGTGCAGATACATGGAATCAATCATTCATGTTTGCGTAAGACGATCGCAGAGTCTACATGTAACATCCCAAAAATTTAAATATGTTAGTTAGAGATAAAAAGAGAAATTACAAAAAATGCTTAAAGGAGAATGATCATATTACCCTTCCTTTGAAGCAGAAATTATAGAAATACCCTTGAGCTAGAATTACACAAATACCCTTGGATATTTTGAAACAATCATACCCCTAGGGTGAATGACAAATTACCATAGTATCCTTGAGGCAAAAAAATTACCAAGACACCCTTTGATATTTTGTGAAAGAATGATGAAATTATAGAGTGCCCTTGGATGGCAAATTACCAAAATACTTTGTGACAATAAGCCTCAGAATAGGATTTCTATGAATTTCATACGGTAATAACTTTGAAATTTTATTAAGGAGAATTCAAGCATCAGAAAAATATGGAAAAATGATAAATAGAATCTGTGGAATTTTCTCTTAATTGTAGGATGAATAGACTTATTCAATAAGATGGTATAGTAATTTTGATGGTTAGAAGCAGAACGGAACAATCAGAATTAAGATAAGACCAGTCTGGTATGTCAGATTTGTGTAGCACTCTGTATAGACTGTTTGTGAGCAATTTATACTGTAATTGAAGTCCGTTTCTGGAAAACTCTAGAGTTCTATTATTTAATATTATCATTTAGGTAGAAGAGTTCAAATTGAACTTTACTTCCTCTTAAGGAATGCCATGTGTGAAGTCATGTTGGAATTGAATTCTTCTTCTTCATGAAAAGTGACATATGGACACAAGGAGAACCACACAATTTTCTTCTCTTTAAGGAAATGAAAACAAATAAGTAGAAAAATATCTTAAGATTCATAAATTAAAATGATAAGATACAATCATGAAGGTTTAAGAAATACCTAGCCACTTGTAAGCCACCATTGATGAAGGAATAAGAAGCCATCATAACCTTGAAATACATGTGTACAAGTATGGCATGAAGAGAAGAAAAATCTTCTCTTATTTCTCCTTGTTGGCTACGTGAAATAAATAGAATAATGAAGAAGATTCATGAACTTGCCAAGTGGAGGGAACTTGGAAGAAAGTCATTATGACTTAGAAGATTTTTATAAAGGAGAGAAGATAATTAGGAAAACCATTATGAGCTTAGTTAGAATGAAATGGAATGAGATGAAACTAAGTTCAAATGAAACCAAATGGGAGTAACTAGCTAGAAAGGGTAGAAATGTCCTTGAATATTTTATTATTTTCCAAACTCTATATAAAGGGAGGAAGGCCTTAAGTGGAAGTCATATTCAAAACTCCATTTTTCCACCTATTCCACGTGAAACCTCTCATTTCTATTGCCTTCTTCACCTTTCCAAAACATCAAATACTAGAAAAGCCTTTCATTCTTTCAAGACCTTGAGATGAAGCCAAATACTTGGAGGAATTGGAAGCAAACTTGTTTGAGGTAGGTGAAGGTTTAGATTTATTTATCACTTGATTCTTGAGATTATTCGAATGATTTTGAGCTGAATTTTGGACTGTCTTTAAAATTTTATATCTCCCTCTATACTTAACCAAACGAGATGTTTGACCACTTATTTTAAAGCATAGGATGTCCTCTATGTTGTACTAAAATATGGTACCAAACTAAGTTGTGAATCATTCCCAGAAATTAGTTTAGCTCAAGCTGTCCGAAACTGTCCACACCCGAACAGCTTCTGCCATCCGTTTTACAAAATTTATTTCTCTCTCATTTCTTACTCAAATAAGGTGTACAATATATGGAATTGAAGATCTAGGTGTTAACTATAACATATAAAAAATTCATGTAACTCTAGATAGTGTACTGCTTGCAGTCACGAAAATACTAAGAGATGTCGGTGTAGAATTTCGAGTTTACTGGCAGCCTTGGAGTGTTGTTATTAATATGCTATAGTTAGAGTTTTAGAACTCCAATTGAAGCATATGATACCTTTTTAGAAAGATTAGGAAGTCTAGTTTACTAAAAGATGGGAATTTAATGACTTGTAGATTAGCATAAATTATAGAAAGAACCGAATCATATGTAGTAAGAAATCTTGTTGTTATCATGTTCTTTGTTATGATTTTCTTGAAAAGTGTTTTTGTATGATGATGAAATCTTGATGTTTTGTGGCATAATTGTATGACATGAGTTATGTAGCTTTGCATGTCATTGAGCATGTCATGTGAATTAAGAAAGATAAAAGATAAGACCTGAAGGGTGATATGGTTAAGTCGAGCACGACCCTGATGGTGCCCAAAGGGTGATACGGTTAAGCCGAGCACGACCCTGAGGGAAAGACTAAAGAAAGATAATACCTGAAGGGTGATACAGTTAAGCTGAGCATGACCCTGATGGTACCCAACGGGTGATACGGTTAAGCCGAGCACGACCCTGCGGGAAAGACATATTGACCCAAGGGTGATACAATTAAGCTGAGCACGACCCTATAGGACCCCAAAGGGTGATACAGTTGAGCCGAGCACGACCCTATGGGAGCAACCTAAGTCTAGTAATGAGCTCATTGTCTAGTTTAGGGTATTAAAGAGGAAAATAACAAGGGTAAGCTATGCATTGACATGATTGAAAACGATGCTTGCATTAATTATGAAGTATGAGATTATTTTTAAGTGTTTGTGAATAAAATGAATCTACTTCGGGTTATATGTTTATGAAATTAAAAATCAACTAAAATTGTTCACATGTTTTCTTAATAAACTGAAGTAGCTGGAATGATGACGATGACACTGTATGATAAGTAAATTTTCACCTACTAGGAATTCTTTGGAATTCTCACTGTTTTAGTATATTCCCGTGTCATTCCAGACAGGTAAATCGAAAGGAGGAGCTACAAAGTGAGGACAAGTTAAAAGATTTCTTTTAATGTTGTGGACTTGTAGTATTTTGTTATATGCTTTGTAATATATGGACATTACTATTATTGTAGGGAATATTATTTACAAGTTATTACTAAGTTGTAATTTACTAAAGAGACCAAAAAGTCTCTACAGGCTCTATATAAACGTAATTTTCTAAGATTGAGATGAGTTTTTCTCAATCGATTTTGGTTAAAAATTTTACATTAGAAAAGTTAACATCTTCTAGTTACATATTATGACCTAGGCATAATATAGTAATTGGAAGGATGTTACACTACATCTAGTACGAGGTGTAGTTACATACAGTACGATATGTAGAGGCCATGGATACCCTGGAAAAATTCATTTCATGCATTCATATAGCTTCATAATTATTTTATGATGATTTACTAATGTACTAACGTGTTTGGTGGTTTAGTTTTACTTACTGAGAAATTTTATTTCTCACTAGATTTGTTTCATGTGTTATTTCTAGATGGGCTCAATCATCATATTCTTTGATGCGCTAGATCTGGGGTAGTACATCGATGAGGAGAGGAGTTGTTATCTCGTAACCATGCACCCAGTTATACGTGCATATATTTATTTTGACATTCATTTTCCAGTTTCTGTACTTAATGGACTGTTTAATCCTAATGACCCATTCTTACAGTTCGCTCCTGCCTATCGAAACCCACCCATTGATCCAATTAACTTGGCAGCGAAGAAGAGAGCATTGGACAGAACTTCTGAAATAAAGACATGGGTTGTAGGTTTTTGTACATAAATAATAATCCTAACTAGTGTGACTGAGGTGTTTTCTAGTAGCTAAGTTCTATGGTGTATTAAACATGAAGTAACCAAAAGAAATAATCTATGTAAAAATGGACTGTGACTACTATTTTATTCTAGATATTATATTTTAAAAATGGACCTAAAAATTGTTAGAATAAAATAGTAATTTTAGGTCCATTTTTAAATTTAACCCAAAACTATAACGACCTAAAATTATTCTAGATATTATATTTTTATTTGGGTTAAATTTTTAAGAATCGTTAGTTAATTACTATTTTATTTTTACTGAATGGATCTTAGTATAAATTCTAAAACGTATAAATTATAGAGGTTATAGAAGTTGTTAAACTGATATATATTTAAGTAGTCACAATCCATTTTTACATAGATCATTTCTTTTGGTTACTTCACATTTAATACACCTTAAAACTTAGCTACTTGTAAACACCTCGGTCACATTAGTTAGGATTATTATTTATGTACAAAAACCTACAACCATGTCTTCATTTCAGAAGTTCTCTCCAATGCTCTCTTCTTCGCTGACCAAGTTAATTGGTTCCATGGGTGGGTTTGGATAGGCAGGAGCGAACTGTAGGAATCGGTCATTAGGATTAAACAGTCCATTAAGTACAGAAACTGGAAAATGAGTGCCAAAATAAATATATGCACGTATAACTGGGTGCATGGTTACGACATAATAGTTCCTTTCCTTATCGATGTACCACCCTAGATCTAGTGCATCAAGGAATATGATCATTGAGGCCATCTAGAAATAAAACATGAAACAAATCTAGTGAGAAATAAAATTTCTCAGTAGGCAAAACTAAACCACCAAACACGTTAGTACGTTAGTAAATCATCATAAAATAATTATGCAAGCTATATGAATGCATGAAATGAATTTTCGTAGGGTGCACATGACCTCTACATATCATACTGTATGTAGCTACACTTCGTACTGGATGTAGATGTTGCGATCGTCTTACGCAAACATGCATGATTTATTCCATGTATCTGCACCTGGTCACTACATATCATACTGTATGTAGTATCAAATACCGTTTCACAAATCTCGTACTGGACTTGAAAACATAAATCAACATATCATCAATCAAGATCCATTCATAATAAAATCTATAGGATATCCGGGATGCCTGTTAGCTTGAGAGGGCAGCCCGACTTAGCCCAATCATCATTGAAGTTAATCTCTATCCGGGATGTATTGATAGCTTGAGAGAGCATCTCGGCGTAGCCCGGTCTTCATGAAGATAGTCTCTATCCGGGATGTCTTGATAGCTTGAGAGGGCATCTCGGCGCAGGCCAATCTGGTCTTTGAGGATAGCCCGGCTCGTCCTCTAGTGCTTTTTGAGAACTACTCATTTCTTATAGATGACGTGTCTATTTTTGCTTTTAGTGGGGTATGCCTCGTCTATCTTGTATATCTATTTGGGTGTAATATATAATTTACATTCCCCCCCCCCCCCAAAAAGAAAATACATACCACCTTATGAAAAAAATATTGTTATCATAACCTCATACGTACTACAAGTATGGTTAAACCACCATACCTTATTTAAGTAAAATCATTACCAATTTAGGCATGACCATAGAGTATCCTTAAGCTACAAAAATATCATGTTAGTAATCTAACTAATAACCACAATATATTTTTCAAATAATTTCTAATTCCTTTAAACCTTAACAAGAAAATTATAACCTAGCATGTATTTTAATTTCCTTTCACCTACCACCTTACTACTTCATCCTCAAATTTAATCACTCAAGCATTTGAGCCATTTGTCTACATACCTTTCAACCTCTACTTATAAAAATTAATACAAAACAGTCCCATAATAAAAATATGAACAAACAGCCCTAAGATCATCAAATTACTTCCAAAAATCATGCATGATTTATTCCATGCTCAGTGACCTTCCTCTTCTGACCCACCAAAGCTTTCTCTGTAAGAGTAAATTTTTCATCATATGATTCCACAAATCTAGCCTTATTTACTAAAGTAGCAAAGTTTCTAATTTCAAACGGTTCGACTGCTTTCTGGATTCTTTCATTAAGTCCAGCTTCAAATTTTACGCACTTCCACTCCTCATCGGGATGCCTTTGGAAGTACATGGAGAACTTAGAGAGCTCTTCAAACTTTGCTATATACTTAGAAACAGTCATATCTCCTTGTTGGAGCCTTAGGAATTCTAGTTCCTTTGCATTCTTAACAGTAACTGGAAAATACTTCTCATAAAAATGAGGTCTTAAAAGTATTCCAGTTAAGAGGAAATCCAGAGGATTTTAATATTTGCTTAGTGCTATTCCACCAATATTCTGCGTCGGCTACCAACATATATGTGGCAAAGGCCACTTTCTGTTCCTCAATAGGCTTTTATCCATTCTTCAGCCTTAACAGGATCATACACTCCTCTAAATTTGGGATGACTTATTTTCATAAATTTGCCAAACTTTTTATATCCATGATCAACCTCTACTCCACCTTGGTTATTTGTATTTTCACCAGACTGATTACCTGTATTTCTTAATAAACTATCCATCGAACTATTAGCTACAGCTGATTGATTTCTCATGGCAGATGCCATCTCATTAAAAGTTTTCATCATATCAGCTAATTCATTAGCAGATTCAGCTCGTGCCCTACTTTGCCTGTTAAAAGCCATTAATTCCTGCTTACACAGAACAAAATATTGAGGTGATCAGGCTCAATACAGAGCTAAGTGTGGCAACAATTAACAACATCCTTAACAAGCCTTGTCATGCTCATACTACTTTTCTATAACTTATCGTTTTAGATAAGTTCCTATTGCATGACATTCTAACCTATTCAGAGTATGCTCAGAAGCATAATTAGTCCATTCTCCAGCCTCACCAGGATGAACTGCTCTGATACCATAACTGTAACATCCTTCCAATTACTATATTATGCCTAGGTCATAATAAGTAACTAGAAGATGTTAACTTTTCTAATGTAAAATTTTTAACCAAAATCGATTGAGAAAAACTCATCTCAATCTTAGAAAATTACGCTTATATAGAGCCTGTAGAGACTTTTTGGTCTCTTTAGTAAATTACAACTTAGTAATAACTTGTAAATAATATTCCCTGCAATAATAGTAATGTCCATATATTACAAAGCATATAACAAAATACTACAAGTCCACAACATTAAAAGAAATCTTTTAACTTGTCCTCACTTTGTAGCTCCTCCTTTCGATTTACCTGTCTGGAATGACACGGGAACATACTAAAACAGTGAGAATTCCAAAGAATTCCCAGTAGGTGAAAATGCCTTATGAACATTTTAATCGATTACCACTGGCTCGTAATCGATTAAATAAGCTTAACACAGATTTAGAAACTTTCTGTAATAATCGATTATCTTGAGAAATAATCGATTACATAAGCTTCTGCATAAATTGATAAAACATTTATTATCTGGTTTAATCGATTACCAGATGTTCATAATCGATTAAATGTGTATTAATGTGTTTTTAACAAGGTCTGTGTAATCGATTAAATGGGAACTGAATCGATTACACAAGTGTATTAGAAAACTAAGTTCATCTGGAATAATCGATTATTTTGTTCGTGACAAATTTCCATATTCCTGATGAACACTTTAATCGATTATCTGGTTAAAATAATCGATTACTTTGACGAAATAATCGATTACAGTTAGTTAAATATATTTTTTTATAAATAGAACAGTCTGGTCTATGTTTGAAAAAAGGTGAAGAAATAATAGACTCGTGCAAGCCTTGAGAAAAACACTTTCTACAATTCTCAAAATCACCAAGGCTAAGTTTAGAGAGAAAATCAAAGATACAAAGTGTCATGGAGAGTTACATGTGATGTGTGTCACAATTCTTATTGTTTGAAAGAGGTGTTCAAGCTATTGGTTAAAGAATTCATCAAGAAAAAGTATTGATCATCAATTGCATACATTCTCAGATTGTTGAATCATTCATTTGATTAAATTAGCTGAGGATTATAAGGTGATATCTTTCTTGAACCTTAAGCTTGGTTTTTTTTGTTTGATATTTGTTTTGTATTTGAGTTGTTTGTCCATATAACATTTGTATTCTTTAAAGCTTTTTCTAGAAAGGTTTTCTATAGGGAAGAACATAGAGGGGATCTCTGGTTATTGGTCTTTTGAAAAGTCTATAGGAAGTAGATTTTGAATTTTACCTAGGGTGGGTAAGAGAGATTATAGTAAGCTTGTAAAGAACTAATATTTGTTATAGTGGAACTCTGACCAAGAGTTGGTTGGAAGAAAAATTGGATGTAGCCTCCTGAGTTGAGAGGTGAACCAGTATAAATCTTGTGTGATTTAAGATTTCTATTAGTATTTCATTATATTCTTGAAGTACAAGTTTTGTTCATCTTACAACATTGGTCACAACATAAGAGTGGTTTGATTAGTGAAAAAAATAGTTTTCCTAATTGGTTTTTAAAGATACGATCCTTTTGAAAGTCTTCCGCTGTTACATATTTTGAAAGGAAATTTTAAAAACTCTGAGGTAAAACCAATTCACCCCCCTCTTGGTTATTTGCATAAGTGTTCATTATATTTTCAATTGGTATCAGAGCTGGTTCTTGTAATTTGATCAAGATCTTTCTAAAATCTTTGATGATGAATACTAGTCAAATGACATTCAAGGAAGGAGCCTCATTGAATAGACCACCTTTGTTTGAAGGGGAACATTTTAACTTTTGGAAGAATAGGATGCAAATCTTTATCCAATCAATGACCCGGGTGCTTGGAATTGTATTGAGAAAGGTCCTTTCATTCCTACCAAAATTGTTGATGGCAATACTATACCAAAAGAATAGGATGAAATGTCAGAAATAGAAAAGAAAATAGTTCAATATGATTTGAAAGAAAAGAATATGATAACTTCTACATTATCTTCTGATGAATTTTTTAGGACTGTTAAGTGTAAAAGTGCCAAAGAAATGTGGGAATTACTTGAGGTTACTCATGAAGGTACTGATGAAGTGAGAAGATCAAGAAAACACACTCTCATTCATGAATATGAAATGTTCAAAATGAGAGATGATGAGACCATCTCACAACTTCAAACTAGATTCACCCACATAGTGAATCACTTGCTTGGGCTAGGAAAGACCTTTGATGTAGAAGAGCTGAACATCAAGATTCTTAAATGCCTAACAAGAGATTGACAGCCTAAAGTCACAACCATTAAAGAATCAAAGGATCTATCAAAGATGTCCATGGCAGCCATGTTTGGTAAGCTGTTAGAATATGAACTTGAATTATCTCAACTAACTCTTGGTGAAGATACAGACAAAAAACATAAGAGTATTGGAAGATAATTCAATCACTTGCTTTGATTGTGGAAAGCAAGGCCACATAAAGTCAAATTGTCCCTCATTAACAAAGAAGTCACAAGTTGAGAAGAAATCTAAAAGGGAAGGAAAACCTAGAAAGGCTTACATTGCTTGGGAGGATAATGAATCAACAAGTTCTTAATCCTCTTCAGAAAAAGAAGTTGAAGCTCACCTATGCCTTACATCTACCATTGGTGAAGAAGATGAATCATCAAGTATAAAATCAGAGGTAAATTCTAAATTTGAAAATGTAGTTGATGCTTTTCATGAGATGCATAATGAAGCTCAAATACTTTCAATAGCAAACAACAAGCTTAAAGGTAGCTTAAGATGACATGTATCCAAGCTTGCTGAATTGCAAGAAAAACTTTGTAAATTGAATGAAGAACATGACAAGCTTCTTTCAAGTTACAAGGAAAATGGATGTACATGCTCCTTAGCCACTTCTAAGGTTGATAAATGCAATAAATTGTAGAAAGAATTTAATGAGTGCAAGATAAGCAAAGCTAAAGAAAATATGGCTTTTCAAACTGAAATTAGTTATTTGGTTGATTTGCTAAGGAAGTATTACAAAGGCAAATGTAACTTAGATGAAATGCTAAGTGTTCAAAAGTATGCTGGTGACACCTATGGGATACAAACATGGTGCTAGAACTCAAAATATGCTTTACCTCCAAAACATATATATCAAAGGCAGCATAATCAACCAAACTACTATCATAGATTTTCTTATGCTAATTCATCAAAATCTCCCACTTGCAATTATTGTATGTTAAAAGGTCATACATCTTATAAGTGCTTTGCTAGAAGGTTTTATGTTCCAAATGGAGAATGCATATCGATTGAGAAAAGAAAGAAAACAACTAACCCTTTTGGACCCAACTCAAATTGGGGACCCTTCTTCTCTACTTAATTTGATTTGTGTAGATGTGTCTTAGAGCAAAATCATAAATATGGTATCTAGATAGTGGATGCTCTAGACAAATGATCGGAGACATATCCATGCTTACAGATGTAATACTTGAAGAAAGAGGATATGTTACATATGGGGACAATAACAAAGGCAAAATAATTGGTCAAGGCAACATTGGAGACAACTTAACCACTAAAATCAAGGATGTAGTTTATGTTGAAGGGCTGAAACACAATTTACTAAGCATTACTCAATTATGTGACAAAGGTTTTAATGTCACCTTCATCAATGAGACATGCTTGATACATGAAGGCAAGAATGGAAAAATTGTACACATTGGTAAAAGGAAGGGTAACATCTATGTTTTGTCCATTGACCACACATTCGTACATAAAACTGATTGCTTGTTGAGTAAAGTGAATGAAACATGGCTATGGCATAGAAGAACATCTTATATAAACATGCATCATCTCAACAAGTTAGTTAGGAAAGACTTAGTAATTGGTCTACCTAAGCTTAAGTTTGAGAAGGACAAAATTTGTGAAGCATGTCAAAGAGGGAAGCAAACTAAAAACTCTTTTCAAAGCAAGAATATGATTTCTACTTCTAGACTTCTTGAATTACTTCACATAGACTTATTTGGTCCTTCAAGAACCATAAGCATAGGAGGAAATTATTATGGACTTGTCATAGTAGATGATTACTCTAGATACACTTGGACATTATTTTTAAGATCCAAAAGCCAAGCATTCTCAGCTTTTAAGAAACTAGCCAAGTTGATTCAAAATGAAAAGGGCTGTAATATTGTTTCAATTAGAAGTGACCATGGTGGTGAATTCCAAAATGAACTCTTTGAAAAGTTTTGTGAAGATTTTGGAATTAATCATAATTTTTCAGCTCCAAGAACACCTCAACAAAATGGTGTTGTGGAGAGGAAAAACAAATCACTTGAAGAAGGAGCTAGGACTCTTCTAAATGAAACAAAATTACCTAAGCATTTTTGGGCGGATGCTGTGAGCACAGTTTGTTATACCCTAAATAGAATTCTCATAAGACCTATTTTGAAGAAAACTCCTTATGAAATCTATAAAGGGAGGAAAACAAACATCTCTCACTTTAAGGCATGTGGCTGTAAATGCTTTGTTTTAAACAATGGCAAAGATAACCTTCGCAAGTTTGACTCAAAAGCTGATGAAGCCATCTTTCTTGGATATTCCTTGCAAAGTAAGGCTTATAGGGTCTTCAACAAGAGAATCTTGTGTGTTGAAGAGTCTGTGCATATTGTATGTGATGAAACTAACCCTTCTCAAGAAGAAGTTTTGAGTGACAATGATGCAGAAAATAAAGAGGAAGGACAACAACACATTGAAACTAGTAAGCAAGAAGAAAATGAAGCACAAGAAGATTCTAATCAAGAAGCAGCCACACCTAAACACAAAGATTGGAGAACCACAAGAGATCTATCATTGGACAACATAATTGGTGATGTGTCTAAGGGAGTATCAACTAGATCTTCTTTAAGAAATCTTTGTTGCACTATGGCTTTTGTATCACAAATTGAACCTAATAACGTTGAACAAGCCTTATTAGATGAACATTGGTTGATTGCTATACATGAAGAATTAAATCAGTTTAAAAGGAACAATGTTTGGGAACTAGTACCTAGAACTTTCACTCACACACCTATTGGCACTAAGTGGGTATTTAGGAACAAGTAGGATGAAAGTGGCATCATAATTAGAAACAAAGCTAGATTGGTTGCAAAGGGTTACAACCAAGAGGAAGGCATTGATTATGATGAAACTTATGCTCCAGGTGCTAGACTAGAGGGCATAAGATTACTCCTTGCATATGCATGTATATTGAACTTTAGATTGTTTTAAATGGATGTGAAAAGTGCATTTCTTAATGGTTATATTGATGAAGAAATATATGTTGACCAACCCCCTGGTTTTGTAGATCATCAATATCCTAACCATGTGTACAGATTGAAAAAAGCTTTATATGGTTTGAAACTAGCTCCAAGGTCTTGGTATGAGAGGTTAAGTAGTTCTTGCTTGATCAATCATTCACAAAAGGAGAAGTGCATAAGACCTTGTTCATCAAAAGGAGAAACAAAGATATACTTTTGGTACAAATCTATGTTGATGATATCATTTTTGGTTCTGTAACACCCCCAAATTTGTGGAACCACGGTCAATTACTAATGTAAAATGTTAATTAGAAGCAATACAAAAATTTAGGAAAAATGACGAAAATGCCCTTTGACATTTTGAAAATGACCAAAATGCCCCTAGGTATTTTAGCAAAATATTTTAAGGAGGAAATTTCATAAATACCCTGGGATGTTTTAGAAATTACAAGAATACCTTGAGAATGACAATTGCAGAGATACCCTGAACATTTGTTAGAAATGACGATTATACCCCTAGGTGAATGGTGAAATTACCAAAATACCCTTTAGGTCAAAAAATGACCAGATGGCTTTAGAAATTTGTGGAAGTCTGAGTATTGGATAAAAAGTCTGAGTATTGGATAAAATACTTTTAGATAACAAATTATCTACATGCTTGGTGGCAGGGAACCATAAACAGTAATTTCTAGGAATTTTGGAAAATAGTTTGAAAAGAGCTTAATATAGACTAACTCAGGTATCAGAAAATTGTAAGAAAAGTATGGACATAATCTACAAAATTTTCTCTTAATTGTGGGAGGAATAAGTTTTCTAAATAAATTGGTTTAGTAATTTTAATCATTCAAGGCAAAATGGACCAATAGGAAATTAGAATCTAGCTATTATAGGTAACAAAGGAAAGTTGGATTTATTTGGATTTCTAAATAAAGCCTTGACCATATGATGCAAGATCAATGGAGGAAAACTCTAAGAAACTTCAAGAATGGACACATGGATGCTTAAAAGGC
>PYAF01005120.1:58363-102033 GCA_007407185.1 Glycine tomentella | reverse complement strand
AAAGGTTATGTATTATTTCATGTGTTGCTGAGTGTTTCCTATGGAATCTACCATGTGTCTGATGAACTATGACTTATCTGTGAAGAATTTATGGAGTTGAACTATGGCTGTATACTAAGATGTTATGTAAAGCTTTATGTGATGATTGAAAGAAGCTTTATGGGTTATTTAAAAAGCATATGCCATGAGTTATAAAAAAATATTGAGCTTTGAGGTGTATGTGATATGAGAAACTGAGAAATAAAGTAATGGTGAAGAGTAAATAATAAAAGCAAGCCATGACATATTTCATTTGCATTTAACCCCTCAGAGTGGAGGGAGGTTTCATTAGAGTGGGTGAAACTATGTTGACTATGGTACCCTTTAACCCCTCAGAGTGGAGGGAGGTTTCACTAGAGTGGGTGGAACTATTTTGACTATGGTACCATGTAAAACCCTCAGAGTGGAGGGATGTTCCACTAGAGTGGGTGGACTATCTGAAAGCTGGGATCTCAATCATGCATCATATTAAAAAGATGAGCATGCATCTCATGCATTGCTTGATGAGTATGTTGTATATCTGTGTGTTGTATAAACGGTATGATTTAAACTATGTGCTATATAGATGGTGTGATTTAATCTGAGGGTGAATCATACGTGTATATTATTTTATAAATGATATTATAACCATCTAGGTATATATTCTTTTATATAAGCTTTTATTCAAACTCTATTTACATAAACTTACCCTATGTTTGTGTATGTGGTTGACACCTGTGATGACCCCAATGTGTTTGGGCGAGCAGGAAAACAGTGGAGCATAAGCTATGGATGATATTGAAGAAGGTGTGATGAGGAAGCTTGATGAATTGAATTTTGTGTTTTGTGTTTACTTTGTGGATATGTATTTTGTATTAAAATTTAAACAGTCGATATATTATTTTGGACGTATAATTGGGCCTGTAATATGGACTATGTTATCCTCTAGTTTATTGATGGATTTTATTATAATTAAACCGTGGAGAGAGAATTCGTTCATGATAATAAACGACTAATAGAATTTGCAAGCAAAGCGAAAAGAATTTTTATGAAATTTATAACTAAGATAATTCTAATACAAAGTGGACATGAGATTTCATCTAAAATCAATCAAGCACGAGAGAGCAAAGAGAGGCGTTACAAGTTCCACTAATAATTCTTTGTGTAAGGAATTTTCAGCTAGCATGCAAAATGAGGTTGAAATGTCTATGATGGGAGAGCTTACATTCTTCCTTGGACTTCAAGTTAAACAAATAAAGAATGGAACCTTCCTAAGCCAATCAAAGTATTGTATGGAAATGTTAAAGAAGTTTGATATGGAGAATTGTAAAACTGCAGCTACTCCTGTGGGAACTTCCACTTACCTAGATTCAGATGAAAGAGGAAAACGTGTTGATGAGTCAAAGTATAGAGGAATGATAGGATCATTACTTTATCTCACAGCACGTAGACCTGACATTGTGTTAAGTGTTTGCTTGTGTGCTAGATACCAAGCTAATCCTAAAAAGTCTCATCAAACAGTAGTGAAAAGGATCTTAAAGTATCTAAAGTCTACACTAAAAGTGGGACTTTGGTATCCAAAAGGTACAACAATCAATTTAATTGGTTATTCTGACTCTGATTTTGCAAGATGCAAATTGGATAGAAAGAGCACAAGTGGTACTTGTCACTTATTGTGACGCTCTTTAATTTCATGGCATTGCAAAAAGCAATCATGTATAGCCTTGTCAACAGCTGAAGTTGAATACATATCAGCTGGAAGTTGTTGTGCTCAAAGTTTATGGTTGAAGCAACAACTCCAAGATTTTTGTGTAGAACTTCAAAAAATTCCACTTCCATGTGACAATACAAGTGCTATCAATATCTCCAAGAATCCAATCATGCATTCCAGGACAAAGCATATAGAGATAAGACATCACTTTATCAAAGATCATGTGCAAAAAGGTAAATTAAGATTGAGTTTATTGATAGTAAAAATCAATTGGCTGACATTTTTACTAAACATGTGGATAAGGATAGATTCTTTACTTTAAGAAATATGCTTGGAATATTGGATGAATCTAGAACATGTTAAATATCTTTCCTATGCTTACTTACTATGTTGATGAATGGCTTAGACATTGCATGATAGAAAGTAACTCAAATTGGGATTATAAATTTTACATGTTGGTTGCTGCATAAAGTCTGACTTTTAGAATTCAAGCTGATATAATCGATTACCATTAATTCATAATCGATTATTTGCTCATCTGATGCTTCTAAAATAAAAGTCAAGGCTGTTGTAATCGATTAAATCCTCAAAATAATCGATTACCCTGTATTTTAATTGATTACTTCATTTCTCAGAACTGAAATTTTGATTGAAATAATCAATTACATAACGAAATAATTGATTATTTAAGTTGTTACTGCAAAAAATCTGACAGTTTTGAAACTGCCCAACAACACTTAAGCATGATTTATGAGAATCAAAGTCATAATGATAGTGCTTAAAGATCACAATAGCTATATTTTTGAAATCTCAACTATCCATTATATCAAATTGCCTATAAATAGAGACCCTTGAGACTAGGAAAATTCACACCCTCAAGTCTTGCTATTCTCTACTCTCTTGCTTTGTTCTGTGCATTACATTTTTTTTTCTTTTACTCTCACTTCTTAAATTCGTACTCTCTTCAAAATGTCCACCTCAAAAAGAGTCAAAACCTCAAAAAGAAAAGTACAAGCCCAACCTTCTAATCAAGCTGTGAGTAGGCTTGATCATTGGTTCACCAAAGAAGCTGATAAAATGAACTATCTTCAGTTCATTGCAACAAAGCTTCTCTGTCCTCCAAAATTCTTAAGCCTAGCTTGGTTTACTGAACAGGGATTCAATTTTCCACATATGTTAGAGCAACAAGGCCTAACCAAGTTTGTTGAAAATGCAAGGCACCTTTTACCCTGATTTGGTAAAAGTTTTCTACACTTGTTCCAAGATTTCAATGCATGGAACAATTCTAACTCAAGTCAATGGTGTTGCAATGGGGATCACACCTGAAATCTGGAATGAAGTAGTTGAAATCTCCTTTGATGGAGAAAGAAGATTTGAAGAAGAAGCTGAAGGCTACAACAAGATGGAGACTTACAGAGGCATTCTTATTGATCCTCACATGAATGTAAGGATGAGATTAGGCACTGGACCTATGACTCATGCGGATAGGCTCCTACATTACATAATTACCTACATCCTCACTCCAAGATCAACCAATCATGCTCAAGCTACTGATGATGATCTTCAAGTTGTCTATGGCTTGAAGAATGGAATCAAGCTGAACTGGATTCTTATGTTTCAAGAGATTATGCAGAAATCTAGAAGATTGGTAAACTACCTTTTTCCTTATGTTATTTTGGTTTCAAGATTCATTGATTACTTTCAAGTGGATGTTTCAAATGAAGTCATGGATCATACCAACTCAAGCAACAGCCAGATTAAGGAGAAGCACCTTACAAAGATTGGTATGGTGAAGACACCATATGGGTGGCAAATGGCTGGCCAACCTATTCCTTTGGCTGAAGAAGGAGGAGAAGAAGGTGATGAGGAAGGAAATCAATTAGGAGATGCTGAGGAACAACATGAAGAACCTACACCATCTGAGCCTCACTACTCATATTTTGAGTCATTAATGATACAAAAGATGGATGCTTGTTTTCTTTGCATTATGAACAAAGAGATGAAGTAAACTTATCACTAGAAGAACTTAAGACTAGAGTTAAGAACATAGAATCCAAAGTTTTAGAGATGAATCTAGGGATTTGGATTAGCTCTAGGTTATGTTTGCAAGATTTATGTTTGTTTTTATGTTATGTTTGTTTCAGTTTTTATTTTTTATGTTTACGATTAATGCATTTCTCTTTTCTTATATGAAAGTTTCTATATTTCCTTTTCTATTTGGATGCTTAATGCTTTTTTTTTTTAATTTGATATACCAAATAGGAGGAGTAGTAAGTAAAATGATGAAATGCTTAAAAGTAACTAATAAATTCAGGGGGAGCAACTAATGCTACATATGATTAATATCTGAATTGATTAATGAATGCCTTTAAGTAAAAATCAAGTCATGGATAATATACTTGATCTTTTGCTAAAGCTGAGAAATTTTCAGGTTAAACATCTCTTCTTTAAAGCATGTTTCATCAATTAAGTATCTGGCATGCTCAAATCAAAAAGGGGGAGATTGTTAGCTTTGAGGAAGCTGAAGCCATGGAATCAAGAAGAATGAAGGATACAAGTTTTGATGTTGCACATGCCCACTCAATTGATGGCATTTGTAATTTCTTTTTAAAGCTTGGTTCAGTTGTTAAAGCTTTATAATCCTCATTAGGTTTGATTAATTCATGCATTCATATATACGTTTAATCAGATTTAATCATGTGGTAATAAGAAAATTAATAGAAATTCATTAAGGCAACTAAGAACTTTATAAAACAATTTCTCACTATTTTAATCAATTATATGGATCATTTAATCGATTATAGCATGTGTAGGTTTTCTGGAAAATGCCTTATGAACATTTTAATCGATTACCATTGGCTCGTAATCGATTAAATAAGCTTAACACAAATTTAGAAACTTTCTATAATAATCGATTATCTTGAGAAATAATCGATTACATAAGCTTCTGCATAAATTGATAAAGCATTTATTATCTGGTTTAATCGATTACTAGATGTTCGTAATCGATTAAATGTGCATTAATGTGTTTTTAACATGGTCCGTGTAATCGATTAAATAGGAACTTAATCAATTACACAAGTGTATTAGAAAACTAAGTTCATCTGGAATAATCGATTACAAGATGACTTAATCAATTATGTTGTTCGTGAAAAATTTCCAGATTCCTGATGAACACTTTAATCGATTATCTGGTTAAAATAATCGATTATAATAGTTAAAATAATCGATTACATTGGCAAAATAATCGATTACAGTTAGTTAAATATGTTTTTTTATAAATAGAACAGTCTGGTCTATGTTTGAAAAAAGGTGAAAAAATAATAGACTCGTGCAAGCCTTGAGAAAAACACTTTCTACAATTCTCAAAATCACCAAGGCTAAGTTTAGAGAGAAAATCAAAGATACAAAGTGTCATAGAGAGTTACATGTGATGTGTGTCACAATTCTCATTGTTTGAAAGAGGTGTTCAAGCTATTAATTAAAGAATTCATCAAGAAAAAGTACTGATCATCAATTGCATACATTCTCAAATTGTTTGAATCATTCATTTCATTGAATTAGCTGAGGATTATAAGGTGATATCTTTCTTGAACCTTAAACTTGGTTTTTTTTGTTTGATATTTGTTTTGTATTTGAGTTGTTTGTCCATATAACATTTGTATTCTTTAAAGCTTCTTCTAGAAAGGTTTTCTATAGGGAAGAACATAGAGGGGATCTCTGGTTCTTGGTCTTTTGAAAAGTCTATAAGAAGTAGATTTTGAATTTTACCTAGGGTGGGTAAGAGAGATCATAGTAAGCTTGTAAAGAACTAATATTTGTTATAGTGGAACTCTGACCAAGAGTTGGCTGGAAGAAAAACTGGATGTAGCCTCCTGAGTTTTGAGGTGAACCAGTATAAATCTTGTGTGATTTAAGATTTCTATTAGTATTTCATTATATTCTTGAAGTACAAGTTTTGTTCATCTTACAACATTGGTCACAACACAAGAGTGGTTTGATTGGTGAAAGAAATAGTTTTCCTAATTGGTTTTTAAAGATACGATCCTTTTGAAAGTCTTCCGCTATTACATATTTTGAAAGGAAATTTTAAAAACTCTGAGGTAAAACCAATTCACCCCCTCTTGGTTATTTGCATAAGTGTTCATTATATTTTCACTAATTACTCTCTCAAGCTAACATGCCTCTTCATTATTGGGATCAAGCCTTCACTTCAAGTGTCTATCACATCAACCAACTATCCTCTTCTTCCATCAACAATGAGGTTCTATATCTAAGGTTGTTTAAAAAATTGCATGACTTCATATGCTAGAACTTGTATTTATACCCTTTTAGTTTAAACATGCACTAACTTTTATCAAACTTCATGGATATTTCCAAAAATTGTTAATGTTGCATGTGGGATGTAAACATGTGTGTCTAGTTGTGTTCCTTTTCTATTTTTGTTCAGCCTGATGATAACATGTGTTTTGACTTTGTGTAATTGTTGTTAGTATAATTGTGGATTGATTTAGTTGTCCTTTTGAGTTTTGGATCCCTTGTTTATTCATGAATCTATACTTGTTTGAATATTCTAAGAAGTCTATGTGAATGTACACTTAGGAACCAATTTTGGGTATCTATGCTAGTGTTATTGTTTAATGTTTTCTTGTTTTAGATGAGGGAAACACATAGGGATAGTCAAAGTTGTTTTATTTCTCTAAAAAGGAAAACCTTTGTCTTTTCCTTTTCTTTCCATTGTTCTTGAGATTTAAATTGGGACCACTATGTGATTAATGTCTGTGTATCCACCAACACGTGCTTGAAGCAATCTTTATTGAATATCAAATATTCACTTGTAGTAGTTTTGAGCCAAGCCAAGTTCTTCGGCTAAGCAAAAACTATTGTAGTTGCTAATGCATAAGCTTTGTCACAACAAGTGTTGGTAGTCACACATAGTTATTTGTTGTTGGTGATCCTTGGTCGCTAGTGTTGTGTATGTGGTTGTTGTGCTTATTTTACTTTTGATAGTTGTTTGATGTTTCCCTTTTTAATTCCAATCTTGTTTCTTTTCTTGTATTTGATTTTTGTCAAATTTGTTAAATGCAATTGTGTTTTCTAATTTTCAGCATGGCACCCCACAAGCAAAAATACATTGCTAGAACTCTTACTACCTCCAACAAGAAACCAAGAGTAACAAGGAAAGGTGCAACTTCTCAAGCCCCTTTTACCACTCATGACTTGTGAGGATGATGAAGTCTAAGAAATTCCTCCACCACCACGACAACCAACACCTCAACCATCACCTTAGCCAAAAACACAAACACCTAAAACTACCACCACTGCCACCAAATCTCCTTCCATAGGCTTCTAGAAGGGTGGATTCTTGGCCCCTCCTAACCAAGAGTGGTTCAAGAACAATGATAACCAAGGCCTCATTAAGGAGAAGGAAATGAGAATATTAATTGGGGAATTCCAAGATTTTCAAGATGAAATTGCCAAGAGAAAGTGGTCAGAGTTGACTGATTTTCCTCTAAAAATCAATGAGGAGGTGGTACTCGAATTCTATGCTAACGCTTACCCAAGGAGAGCTATTGATCTAGCAAGAAGGTCCTGGGTACTTGGTGTTCCAATGAGATATGATGTTGTCACCATCAAAAAATACTTGGAGAACATATTTCAATAGCCTGCAAGCCAAGTTGTGGCTACTTCCTCATATGTGCTAGGAGGAGTGGCTTTAGCAACACTAATATTAGCAACAAGCTTTGCATTACTGGGAAGTCATACATGGAGAATGATGTAGGCAAAATTCATTGGTTTAAGATTTCATCTTTGAAGATCCTTGCTTAAGTTTGGGCCAACTTCCTCTTTTCCAACATTACTTCCAATATGTCTCACTTCTATATTGTCTATTGCATAATGAGAAATGTACATCACTAGAAAATATGTTTTTAACGTCGATTCTTTTTTACTTTCAATATCGATTTTTAACTGATGTTGAAACCATCGACATTAAAAGTATCAATGTTAATACCAACTTTGAAAAACCGATGTTAACATACACTACATAACATCGATTGTTAAAAAAATCGATGTTGCATAATAAGATATAAACAAAAAAATGTAAAATTTAAAAAAGAAACATCTATTTTTGTAAAAATCGATGTTGTGATGCATTCGACAACATCAATTTTTTGGAAAACCGATGTTGATTAATGCACCACAACATCCGTTTTTCTAAAAAATGATGTTCATTTATGCACCACAAAATTGGTTTTTCTAAAAATCAATGTTGATTTATGCACCACAACATCGATTTTTCTCGATTTTTAGAAAAATCGATGTTGACTTTTATAATATTATTTTAATATCTTGTCTATTTTTTTAATATTATCCAAACCTGCAAATTAAAAAACAGACCAATCTAAGCAATTTCACACCAGGCAATTTCATAGTACACATTTTTATATTATTATTGAATAATTACCATCAATTATAAGAAATAGTTAAAGAAAACAATAATGTCAATACATAAAATTATTTACTATAATCGATTCTAATTAAACTAATTATACAATTGTAAAATTCCTTAAACATCTAGTGTTTCATTTTTAACTCTTAGATAAAATCTTGCCCACTGAATACGAATTGCCTTTAATCTCTTTGGTTCCAGTGGTCTTGGATTAGTAAAATATTGCAAGATAATAAAACATAACTTAATTAATATAAATAATAACAAGCATAACAAATAAAATTAGTTTTGAAGTAAACAATTACCATTTCCCAATTATTCTTGAAACCTTCTATGATTATCGTTGACATCCAATGCATCACATAATAGCCACACTTAATGCTTCCTCTTTGCTTATTACACTAAATTCAATAAGATATCATGATATTCAAAGTTAATCGAAAATTAGGGTACAAGTAATAAATGTAATTTTTAAGACATCAATCATTGTTTAAATGACTTACTTTACCTGGAATTCATGTAGCAGTAGACTTGGATTTACTTCCTTGAATATCGTTGAATCCCATCAAAGCACTGGTTAAGAGAAACATATATGCATGTGTAATATCACTAATTATAAGTAATGTAATTTTTGGTGATATTTGCATAATTAAAAGGATTAATGAAAGAAGGGGTATTTTGGTCTTTGTTAGAGGCAAGGGTGTGAATAAGTAATTGCTTAATGCACCCCTGTCTCATGTTAAAAAGCTGGCAGACCATATTTCCTTCATTTTCTCCTTCTTCTTCCTTCTTCTCCATGTCTCTCCTTCACACCCAAGCTGCTTTTCGCGCCATTTCTACTTGTTTGGTGGCTGAAAACTCTAATCAAGCAATAGAGAAAGTTCTTCTCTTTGTCCTTTGTTGTTGTTGAGCTTTGGGTGTGAGCAATTTGAGGAAAAGAGTAGAGCTAGGAGCTGCCCACTTCGTTTGGAGCAGCTGGGCCGAAATTGGAAGCTATAGAGAGCAGGTCCACCTTTCATTTTGATCAATTGAACTCTAAGGTTGGTAATCTCCTCCTATTTCTCCTTGATTCTTAAGTTTAGGGTTATGGTTTGGAGTGAGATTGATAAATGTTGAGTATTGGGAGGATAAGACAGTTTTAAAGTATGACTTGGAGAGTGTAAAAGTTGATTTAAGGTTGAAATGGTGTTCCATGCATGAAACATACATGCAGGTTCACGACAGTAAAGAACACCGATGTAGTCAGCCCTGATGTTTTGTGCATAACAGGAGATATCGGTATCCAAATGGTCTAAAAATGGTGCCATTTGAAAGCTAAGAGATTTAAGTAGGTTCTGGAATTTTCGTGCTATTTTTGGAGGTTCCTATAATTTATTGTGCAGAGTTATAACAGGCTGTTATACTGTGTTTTTAGCAGATTTTACTGGTGCAAAGGGCAATCTTGCAGAAATTTTATCTCAGTCTAGGACGATCCAAATTGAGTGCTTTTGGTGGCAATAGAAAGATGGGTATGTGAAATTTATACCTGTAAAAGATAAGGTCATTTGGATGAGTATCCTGGTGTTGGCGGGCATTTGAAAATGGCTGGTTGGATTGATATGTTGCTGTCAGCACTGATATAGTGCGCGACAGTTCTGGTATTTTAATTGTTACAGAGGCTGTGGTTCATGAAATTGGATGAAACCAGTTTTTTTTGAAAGATAGGAGATAAAGCTAGATGACTCTAAATTCCCTTGATTTTAGGAGCTTCCTACAGGGATTTATGATTTTTCTAAATGGGTAAAAAATCTGCATAATTTTTATGCAAAAAATTCTGTTTTTCCGTGTGTTTTGGTATAATTAAATGCCTTGTACGGATATGATGATTGTTGATTCATGCTTGTGTGCCTTTGTATAAGGCGTGACACCGTGGGTGTCAGTGGCGGAGACCACAGTTCAAGGATTAAACAGCAGAGCACGACTTTGCCAAGTAAGTTTGTGGTTCTTGCAAGTATTTCCCACTGCTTGAGTTCCACCACACTCCGAGGGAGTGATGGTTGCATACATGACTCATATGTGTTAAATTGGATGTTACAGCTTTTCTCATGATAATATGTATGCATATTTTGTGCTTTGTGTTTGGTTATCTTTCGAATAGATCTTCTGGACAGTTAGATAGATATGGACCTTTCTAGGAGCATAGCGCAACTCCTAGTTGGTTTGGCCCATGTAAAGGGTATATGATCCCTTAACACCAGAGATAGATGGTCCCGTCACGGCTATATACGTGCATCCATGCATAAAGGGGTAGCTCCCGATGGAATGGCACGTGTGTGAGTTCCGACCTCACACTGAGGACTGAGAGTCCTGATGCTGATGATGATGCATCTTTGGCGGGCGTAGTACCGCAGACTCCTATTGCTGATGATGATGCATCTTTGGTGGCATAGTTTTGCAGATACACATTAGAGCTAGAAAATGCTATGTGTTGTTGTGAGGGCCAAGAGGTCTGGTGTGTAATGCCTTTGATGATATGTTATCATGGAAGTGAGCCAGGGAGGAGGAAAAGCCTCCAAGAACCCTGAGCTTACCGAGATTGTATCTCACCCCGTGTGTAGGGGTTTATTTTGCAAGTGATACATCTGGTAGAGATGATAGGTCCTAGGGCGGGAGGCCTCAGTAAGAACAGACTCTATGTAGCTGCTTGGCAGTGTTTTGAGAGCATTATGGCTTACTTTGTTTATGTTATGATGTACTTTACACCCTTGCGAGGGAAGATGTGTGTGTACACATATTTTGGATCCTATATGGATGTGATGTACAGATGATGTACATATTGTATGGCCTCTTGTGAGGATGTGATTTGTGAGATCATGGTCATGGGTGCCTATTCTTTTGTATCGCCACAATGGTGGTTGAGATGATGTATATATGTTTATACCCATATTGATATATGTGGTTTATGTTTCTCCTGATATATCTGCTGGATATTATTGTTTATCTGCCTTTCTTTGTGTTATCTGGATCGAAAGGCTCATTGTGGTGCCTTGACATTCGTAACAGGTAGTTGGATATTTTCCATACATAATGAATCAGGAAATATGGTTTTGAAAGGAAATGACGATGACGTCATGTTTTTATTGAAAACGCTTCTGTTGTTTTTACTTAATTGGTTTTAAATTATAGCTGCGTTAATCTGATTAAGTAAACTGATAATACACCGGATGCATACGGGGTGTTACAACATGCATGTTGTACAATTAAAATATTGACATCAAATACTAATGATAAAATAAATGTATTACAAAATACAACTGACCTGTTAATAATTCCTTTTAAGTAGTTGTTGGGCTTATTGTGCAAGGAATATTACCAGACGACAACATTGTCTTTAGGACATATAACGACCAGTTTCCAGTTGCCAATGTGCATTGCATTGGGGACCATTAAGTTATTATAGTGCGACATTATTTTAATTGATTTGTTTAATTCTACTTACCTATTCAAGTAGGCTCTTAGGTAGATATCTTTCTGTGAATTATATATCCATTTCTTAATATAATCCTCAGATTGAAATTGTGATTGCTTAGATCTCTGTATGGACTGTGGCTCACGGAATCCATACAAAGATGCATTCCCCGATTTGAAACTTAACTCATTCATATGCCTATTGTTGTTAAAATAAAGTAAATTATGCATCAATTTAAAATAATCAGTTATGTAATAGACTGTAATGTAAAGTGACTTACAAAATCTACATTTGTATAATAGAGATGTTGAGACGTTGACCACCATGTATTATTTTAGAAAGATCTTCATGCTCTATGTACAAGGGGACGTCATCATTATACACTTCAAACACAGTTGAATACAACGACACCTGCATAGGCTTGAGAAAAAGCTATGGGCTCGTCAATGTCATCAGGTTCCAGCCTATGTACAGGTTTCGGCGATTCCTCAGGTCCTTGTTTATCCTACACAGTTAATAAACATAAGTCAATGATAGTTAACACTTTATTTGTAAGAAATATTTTTTTAATAATGACAAACACAACAAAAGAAAATACATGTTCTAAAAAAGGCTATACAAGATGCGTCAGCCAAGCAAGGAAGGTGTTAAGCATGCCCCACTAACTGAACCTCTTGAGTGGGTATAGGGATGTGAGCATTAGCATCTCGAACTTTGTCAACACCAACCTTCACTTGATCATTGCCCAAAGGGACGTCGTGGACATTTGTCGACCCTTCATAAACTCTTCCGAGGGCAAGCAAGTGGGGATGATTATCATCAACATACAACCCATGCCTGTCTGATGACACAGGCAGAAGAAGGACCAACCCAAGGCTCAGGAAGTGTTATGATTCCCTACGATTGCATCTGGGACTGCATCTGGCTGAAGGACAACATTAGTTGTCTTGTAACTTTTTCAGTGATCGACTGCTCTAACTTGTCCCTGATTTTCTGTGAGCTTCTCAGTAATATTTTTTGTTAATCAATGCAGCTCTTCTAGGTTGATCAAAATAGAAGTGCAAGAGCTTGTTGAAGTCGGTCCAAATTATTGTCTGATCATGACACCGGCTCTAGCAACACTGCACAGCTAAACTACTCTGGTCGCCCAATGGCAGCAGTCAGTATATCCTTGCGTCCATGGGCGACAAAGCTGTCGGATCTGATTGCTTGTCAAGAGCATCTTTCAGTCAACAAAATTGAGCATGAGATTACGGACTACTGTTGTTATTATAAAGATTGACAAATTTCTTTTAAAAAATAACTTACAATCCTATCTGCAATGTTGTGTGCTGCCTCAGATGCCATGTCTCCTGATTTTTTGGTGCGAGCCATCTTCCACTTCACTTTTTGTCTAATGGGAGATGGAGGATTAATGATTATGTTTGTGCTCCCAGATTGGGCTGCTTGCTCCAATCGTTTCTTTTATTTTTGCTCCATTAACTTTTCTTCTAGTAAATAATATCCCTCATGAGACAACACATGAGGGACAATGTTTAGTTTTTGGATGGCCTGAGCCTTCTTTTTGACATGTTATCACACTTATAATGAGTAACTTGTGAATAAAATGCGCTTGAAAATAATGCATAACTGCCAAATTCATAACAATGCAAGTCAACTAACCTTCCATGAAGGGTCTCTACAACTTTGACAAAATTGGTTCCACTTTTCTTTGATGATAACGTACTTCTTACAGACAGTGTCGTCCTCCTCCTTCTCGCCTTGTGCCAGAGCCCATTTGGAGGTCAAATCTGACTTAAACTGCCTCCATCGCTCTTATACCGTCTTAAGGATTTTCTTCTTCGTCCTTTGGTTAGACGCTTCTAGTATATCAAATTTAGCCTACGATACAAAAAATACATTTAATAGTTAATCAATAACATTCAACATTTTACAATTTTTAGTACAACCAATTACAATAACATTCAACATTTAATTCTAATACTTGAATGTCCTCTCAAATCAAATCCTTTTAAGCTACTGCAACTTCCTTCCAGTTAACAAATGTAACATCCACCTTGTCTCGAGCAACGATCCCCAAATACTTAATTTCTTTTTGTGGGGACCATCAACCTTTCCAGTGGCAGGATCCACATGGACCATGGGTCTGTCCACACCGACGGGTTTGGTAGCCAATGATCTTTGCATGTTGCTTTTCTAGTCTTCTTTGACGTAGACAGCAAAGGTGCTGACTCAGGAGGAGGGGGGAGCTCGGTGGTGTAGTCATGTGCCTGTTAAAAAACAACATTAATTAAACTCAATTCACTTTGTAAGTTAAAGTAAATAATTATAAATATGGAAACAAGTAAATATAAAAAATATTACATTATGCGATTTTAATTAATTCTCCTTCATCACGATCATGACGATTTGTATGACGGTCAACTTTTTCTACGTTGACATTAGGAATTTGTGTGGAAAAAGGTGTGACACATGTATTAAGGGTTGAATCATCATTTTCAAGATTAAGACCAATTGTTTTTCCATGTAGAACCACTGACCACCTTTCTTCACAAGGATCTTGAACATAAAACACCTGTTTAGCTTGTTCTGTCATGATGAAAGGCTCATTTTAAAGAGCTAGCTTCTTAAGATCTACTAAGTAAATCCCAAATCGTCGATTCGCACACCGATATTGCTATCAACCAACTTACATTTGAATACATACACAATGAATTTAACATAATTAAGCTCCCTAATTTCATCAATGACTCCAAAGTAAGGCATGGACACTAGACAAGGATTGTGATCATATACAGTAGCAAAATGTTAGGATTCAGCCCTAAGACTAACCCCACTGTTTTGCATTGTACTCTTGTCATCTTGTGATTTGGTGTAGAATGAATACTTGTTGATATCATATCCCTACCAACTTCTAACATCTTTTTAGGCCCATCTGCTAACTTTCTCAACGTTTCAAAAGAATTATCATCACCAAAGATTGTATCTTTAAATCAATTTAGGAAAATATTATTATGCTCTTTCAACACCCTATTTCTTGGTCATTTTTGATTTACTGTCTTTGACTAAGGCTTCGTGACAAACTATGTATGGCATGACTTCATTCTGTTATTCAGTATATACAAATGAGCTTGTAGCAATTCCTCTAGACCTAGAGTTATAACATGTAGCCCTCGTGATCCCTTACCTCCCACTCTCTCATCATGCCGCAAGACTCGGGAAGCCCAACAGGTTTTGCCTTTTCAATGTACTCTAAACAAAATTCAATATCTTCTTTTGCAATCTACCTTTCAACAATGGATGCTCCAGGACAATGTAGATTCTTTGTGTACCTTTATAAGATCTTCATGTATTGCTCAACCGGGTACATCCACTGTAAATAAATGAGACACAATTTAATTTCCCTGACTAGATGAACAATTAAGTGAACCATGATGTCAAAAAATGAATGAGGAAAATACATCTCTAACTGACACAAGATAATGACAACCTCATTTTCCAAGTCATCTAACTTCACAGGGTCAATGACTTTGCTACAAATGGCATTGAAGAGAAAGCACATAAGAGTTATGGTATGCCTCATTTTGTTAGGCAAAATGTCTTGAATCACCACAACTAATAGTTGTTGCATCAAGACGTGGCAATCATGAGACTTTAAGCCAAGGCTCTTAATATTTGAAGAGTATCCCTATGGCACTTTGACACGGCGCAAACACTAACAGAAACTTGTCTTCCCACTTCTTGACAAAGTATGACATGCTGGAGGCAAGTATATTTTATTACCATCAGACATTGGATGTAACTCTTCATGTATAGCCATCTCAGCTAGATCTTGACGAGTATTAAAACCATCCTTGGTCTTTCCTTGAATGTTAAGAAGTGTGTCAATGACACTGTCACACATACTTTGCTCCACATGCATAACATCGATATAGGGTCTAACATCTAAATAACACAAGTATGGAAGATCAAACAATATCGACCTCTTCTTCCATATACAACTTTTACTTGTTAGCTGTAAAGAACATGAATATTTCACACTTAACTAAGAAGGGGATGAATTGGTTAAACCTTGGTAAATTAAAAATTTCTTTAATCAAAATCAGAGTTCCTAGGATCTTTATCACTTCTCAAAACCAAGAAACCTTATTCAATCAAGTAGCTCAGCCCCAAGGAATTCAATGGATCAAAACTGACTTTGTTGGTCAAGCAATTTAATCAAGAACACAGTGAATATAATGAGTTAAGGGATAGAGAAGCAAGACACAATCAGATTTATACTGGTTTACTTCAACACTAGAAGTTACATCCAGTTTTCTTCCAACCAACACTAGGTTAGAGTTCCACTATTATAAATTTTCAGTTCTTACAATCAATTACAATGTCTCCCTTTATCAACCCTAGATAAAGTACAGAAATCTAAAACCCTATTAGATTCTAAGAGACAAGAACCTGAGAACACTACTCAGTTCTTCCACCTAGAGAACCCATTCTCTAGTTTCAAGCAAGAACCCAATTACAATAGCCAAATTACAAAGAAAATCCAAAACGAAAATTACAATCAGATTAAGGAGAGAAACAACCTTATGATCCAATGTATGCAATGCAAAATGAAGTTACCAGATCAAGTTGAATGATTACAAATCAATAAGCACAGCTTTCCTTAATCTTGAAATGGTTTCAAGCTCCAAGAATGAGTCAAACACACATGATCAATGCACAATGGAGCAAGACACAATTAAACCCTTAGAAATCACTTTAGAATGCTCATAAGACTGTTTAAGCTCAGAAAATATGTATGGGTAATGTTCCACAAAGTTGTGAAAGCAGCTGAGCATCAATCTTATTTATAACAGCTTTTTGTAACTGCCTCTAATCGATTAAATGCGCCCAATAATCGATTAAAAAGCTCATGTAATCGATTAAATAAATCATGTAATTGATTAAAGTGTTTAACATAGTTTCTGGGCATGAGCAACGAGCAAAATAATCGATTATTCTGTCCTGTAATCGATTAAGACAGGAGACTCAGAATAACAAAATACACAGTGTAATCAATTACAAGAATGTGGTAATCGATTAAAGCGGGAGTCTCTAAAAGCTGAATGAATTATGTAATCGATTATGTCATGTGGTAATCGATTAAACCAGGAAAACTTGTAAGCACTAACATACAATGTAATCGATTACGAGAAATGGTAATCGATTAAAGCAGGGAAATGGCTTTTCCAAATAAGCCTGTGTAATCGATTACAATACTGTGGTAATCGATTATCCCAGCACAACTTAAAATCATATATAACCATGTAATCGATTACTACCCAATAATAATCGATTCAAGTGTTCAACAAGGCAGTTCATATGAAATCAAATGTCAAATAATCGATTATTCCAATAGGTAATCGATTACATTATTCTTGAAAGCTTTTCCAGAATAGACAAAGAACAAAATAAACGATTAAAGACTTAAGGTAATCGATTACATCAGTGCAAAATGCATTTTCCCAAAAACCTTTGAACCAGTTTAAAAACTTAGTCAAATTACTAAAGCCTTGTGATTTTTATGAAACCAATTAAGTTAATTATGGATTAATATGAATGCAATGCACTTGGATCACCAGAATTGTTTTTCTCTTACACATTTCACACTAATTAATCTTCAAGGCAACCATTTCATGTTGAAAGCTCAAAACCAATGCTTGAATCAAAGTTCCTTTGCATTCCTTAAGTAGCTCCCCCTGAATCCAACATTAGCTACTTTTGGGTCTTTCCAAATAAAGTATTGATGTCCTTAACCCGCTTAAGAACCTGCTGACCAATTAACGGTATTAGTGTGAACTTTCATGCTCTTGACTTCCATTAAAAGCTTTTTTCAATCGTCAGTAAGGATGATAAGATTTCAAAAAATGTCGATGCCGAGTGTATAAAGTTTTTCTTCCATGTTTCAATTGTACGTAGCTTGTGTCTTTTTCACAAATAGGGCATGCACAATGGCTCTTAACACGTATCCACTTAAATTCTGGTATGCCAAAAAGTCATTTATGGTACAAAATAGCATTGCACGCAACTTGAATGTCTTATTTCAATACCCATCAAACATAGTAACCCCCTCGTCCCACAACTTTGTCAAGTCTTCAATCAAGGGACTGAAATAAACATCGATGTCATTTCCTAGCTGTCTTGGACCCGATATCATCATAGACAACATCATGTATTTTCGCTTCATGCACAACCAAGGAGGCAAGTTGTAAATCACTAGCAAAACAAGCCACGAACTGTGATGAATTCTTAAACTGCCATAGGGATTCATTCCATCACTGGCAAGTCCAAGCCAAAGATTTCTTGCCTCTTCGCCGAAATCCAGATACAAACAATTAATCTTCTTTCACTGGGAGGAATCACCCGGATGGCGGAGCATTCCATTATAATTTCTCCCATCTGTATGCCATGTAAAGTCTTGTGTGTCATCTCCATTAGCAAACAAATGCTTAAACCTTGGAATGATCAGAAGATACCACAACACCTTCGCTAGGGGGCCTTTCTTTGTGCTTTCGTCAATGCTACACTCCTCATCATCCTTCACTTTGTACCATGACACCCCACACCTGGGGAATTTATGCATTTCTTCAAACTCATGTCTATACAGTATGCAATCATTAGGGTAGACATGAATTTTCTAATACTCTATACCCATCAGACATAATATCTTCTTCGCTGATAGTAACTTTTTGGCAACAGGTTTTCTTTTGGAAGCATATTCTGCACTACCTGAAGCAGTGAGGTAAAGCATTTGTAATTCTACCCATATCTGGCCTTGACGTTAACCAAACATAACATCACTGACAGCAACGTCAATGATTTCTTGCACCTCGGATACAAAGGCTTCTTTGAATCACTTTCTAATGTATAATACATAGGGCATGTGTTGCTTAAAAGACTCTTGTCCAAGATCACGAAAATCATATCCTCTAATCAATCTCCCATTTGTACATCAAAAGATTCATTTTGGGACCCCCTTTGCATGTCTGTTAATTCACTATGCCATATCCATGTTGTATAATTCTTCTTAATCCCATCACACAAAAGATGTTCTTGTATGTCGTCTAGTACTTGTCATTTCCCATTCAAACAGTTTATACAAGAACATAAATATTTTCCATCCTCATCCGATCGACTTCTTTTAGAGGCAAATTCCAAGAACTATTCAATGTCTTCCTCAAATGCAGGGCTCATGCGACTTGCATTCATCCAACTTCGATCCATCTAATTAATAACTTTGTGATACTCACAAAGTTATTTCATGCATGAAAATCCAACTTTTTTCATTAAAGTTGTGGCCCTATCCCATTCAAGAGGACATTGTTTTATTGTGTATTCATACGTAAAGATGAAGTCTCTTTTCTTAAATTTGACAAAATTTCGACAGCATTTCGCATGGATCTCCAAGTACACAACATGAAACAGTGATATGAATTCCACCACAATCAAGTATGCACCCAGAGAACAAATTTAAATGCACTTTAGCAAAATTCAAATTTAAGAAAAGAAAGTTAACCTATACGTATTAATCTACTATAAAAAAATGACTTTTCCCAAACTGTCCAAATAGACAATTCAAGATTCAATACAATGATTAATCCAAACTGTCTGGGAGAATCATTATATTGAATCTCAAACGGGAAACTGAAGTTCACTCATAATAAACATTAATTGTATATATAAAGCAATAGTCATTAATCACATAACACAAGTTACAAAAGCACTCGTATGCATGTAGAACCTAAAAAAAGTATAAAAGACATTTGTACCTGTGATGATGGTCACTAACAATCTCCAACAATGAATCTTGTGATGACAATGGAAACAAGAAAATGAAAAGTGCTTGCAAATTACATTGAACATTGAATATGTTATATTCAAACCTTCAAGAAACTCGTGGTGACATGATATAATTGTACTCTTTTTATCAATCAAAAGGCAGAAGTAAAAGTGTTATATGGCTATGATATTTAGCATATATATAATATATGGTAATGCAGGAAATTAGTCACATCTAAAGGAGAGTGTTATTAGTTCAATGTAACTATCTTTGTATTCACTCAATATATGTTTAAAATTACAGTTGGAATTTCTTCAATATGTTACTTGTATGATAAAATTTCAATTACAACTCATAATTCTAATTATATATCAAAATATGTAATAGAGAATAACAAAGAGTCAAAAAGAGGTTATGAACATAATAAAGTAAGATTCATGAAAAGCATGCAAATAAGAAAGAATTCATGCATTGTATGGAGGAAGTGAAAGGCACATAAATAAACTATAAAGAGGTAGAACTAGAACTATAAGTACCTTAAGTAGTAGGCTTGTTAGAAAAGTAAAAATGAGAAGCAATTTAATTTACATGTTCATTGGCTTTGTAGTGCATAACATAATATTTACATACTATACTAATGTATTCTGATAATCCATATAGAAGGATAAAGAGACAGAGAGAATTAACTAATTAATTAACCAAATGTCTTCCTAGCAAGCATTTATTCTAAATTAAACTTGCATAGACCAACTTGCTCTCCATTTGCATAGTGGAGAATTAATTATGTGGCTAAATTGAATTAAGAACAAGACAATAGTATGGCATAGAACAAATAGAATCAATTCTTGAAGCCAATTCTCCATTGATTTTTCTAAAGGGTTGGATAACTGAAGGCACACCAAGACGTAAATTAATAAGTTTTGTGATATTCGTGATTAAAACACGGTGGCAAGAGTAAAGAAAAACATGTTCAAGCTAATTTTCCCCTGTTCAAGTTTCATTTCAGTTTCCTTAACTTTATTTAGGACTAATTCACTATGGACTCATTTATTTTAAAGTTTGAATTTTATTTTTTATAAGATTGATTTTATTAAATGTATACATAAATTAATTTCAATCCTACATTTTAATTAGTAAGTAAATTGGAATATCTCATTGACAATTGATAATTGACAGAGAGCACAAGTATATACCCCACCCCGAAAAAGGGAAGCTCTAAATCATTTTTTTTAATTAGGACCTAGCTAGGTGTATATTATGAACTGAAAAACTATTTCAGCCTAAAAAAAAGAAACGAATTAAAGCCATCTAATGTCATAAGTCATAATAAAAAGTGATCTGTCATTTACATTTGTAGCTAGTTTTCAGTATTATAAATTACTAATTAATTTGATAAAGATACTACAAATTAAATAAAAACCACTATAGAATGTTATTGAAAGTAAATATGCCAAAGATATTTGTTAATTAAGTTAAGCTATCCGGTGGGCTAATTGGATTTGCTTCTTCTTTGAATTCTATTTCATATGCACAAAGTTCAAAGCCACCATATTTGAGAAGCTAAAATTTCGTGCATCTAGTTCAAGTCAACGTGTGTTCTGGGATTCATACCCCCAAAAACACATTCTAAGCTACAAAAATGTTCTCCACATACACACTACAGGGTTTTCTCATTCTACATTTGGGCATAAATGCCAAAATCACCACCTTGTTAGCTATTTTTACATTGCAAGTTCCTCAAATACGATTATTAAAAAGCCAAATTAGAAATCATATTTTCAAATGGAAGTAATTGTGAAGACTAAGATGAATTTGTGACTTCATATGCTCCAAATCATGTGGTTGAAGCTCACCAGATTTAAGGACAGAAGGGCTATCAACATTTAGCTAGTCAAATTGTCACAAAAGAGAACATAATAATCTACAAACCACTAGAGGAAAGTTTGAAGATCATTTTAGCATATAACATCAGAAGTGATCAAACCAAAAAAAAGCAACATTTTCATACTCAGAAATCCACCATCCTTTCTAATTATGGGGTTGGGCTCAGTGATACACAGGAATAGTTCTCACTTCCTAAAGGATTAAAGCTATTACTAACAAGAAAAGACTGCAAACCTGTAATTCCTAAACTAAAAAATGCACCATGGCAGGAAGATTGTAGACATTGAGCAACATATGAAAAAATAATAATCATTAATCAAACCAATAACTCCTTAGGAAGAATCACCATAATAGCATTGAAAAGTCATTGATAAGACCCAAGAAGTTCTTACACAAGAACAAGAGAGAAACACTTATAAAAAATTTTAGCTTTGTATTAATTTGTCAAAAGTGTCTATGTTGTTTTGGGCAGCCATATATAGCCACGAAATATATATAAAAAAAACTGATGTAACTGAATGTAATCGATTAATACGTCTATGTAATCGATTAATTACTCTTAAGTCATCAATTAATTGTTTATTTAATTGATTAATTTATTCTTGAGTTTTTTGGAAAAGATGTATGAACAAAGTAATTGATTAATACGTCATGTAATTAATTAACACAGAGTTTTTCTATTTCACAAAGTGCTTAGTAAACGATTACAGATAAATGGTAATCGATTAACACAAACATGACTTGTTCTGTGTTTGTATTGAGTTGGTGTGTTTTTCATGCTTGTCCAAAAGATACAAGTTATCTTTGATGTGGTCTTGAAGGGCTTGAGTTCTAGCTCTTGTCATGGGTCCTCTAAAGCTAACCAAAGGAAGTTCTTTAAGTTCTCCTTCTTGACCTTGAGCTTGCGATGGACCTCCATCAATAGATTGGGGAAATCAATGTCTAATGAGGTTAGACATACATCATGTGGTATCTAGAGCCTAATCCTTGTAAAATTCTTCTTTTTCTAGAACTACTCCAAAGGTAAACTGAAAATCCATAAATCTTATATCTACTTCTAGTTTTCTTAAATTTCTTTAAAGTCTTAGTGGATTGATTCTTGTCTTGTGTTCCTACACCCTTCCTAGTAATTAGTTTCTAGTTTTCAAAATTTTGTTCATCTCATGTTCTTCATGTTCTTGATAATTTTCTAGTTTTGATTCTTGTCAACTTGTGTTAGTAGTTGTTTGTGTGTTGTATAATCTCTTGTTTTGATTCTAATCTCATGTCTAAATCTAAATTGAGTTGTTAGAAGCAAATTCTACAATTGTTATACATTTTTTTAATGATTCATCACATTTCTTTAAGTATTTTTTGAACTTGTACAAAAGCAAAACAAAAGCCTATAAAAATGTTGTGAAAGAAACAAGAAAAAGCAAAAGAAAAGCAATTAGGTGCAGCCAAAGAAAATATTGAATTAGTGGCTTGAAAAATAGAATAAAAATAGAAGTTTAGAAGCAAAGAAAGGTTACAAAAGTTACAGAAGTTTAGGGAAGAACAGAGTAGTGTTATCTTGTTCTTGATCATTAGGAGTCTAATAGGGTTTTAGATTTCTATTCTTTATCTAGGGTTGATAAAGAAGGATTGTTGTAAAGCTTGTAAGAACAGAATTTTATAATAGTGGAACTCTAATATAGTGTTGATTAGAAGAAACTGGATGTAGCTTCTCTTGAGAAGTGAACCAGTATAAATTGCTTATGTTGATTTTCTTTATCTTTATCTCTTCAAGTAATCTAGTTCATTTGTTCTTGGTGTTATTATCATTACTCAACAAGTTCTGTTTTGAGCTATTGATTTCTTGTGCTAAGTAATTTGATTGATTGAAAGCATTATTGGTTTGAAAGTGATTAAGATCCTTTGACTCTGATTTTATAAATAATTTTAAAAGACCAATTTTAAACCAATTCAACCCCCTTCTTGTTTATTGTAGGTATTCCTATTGTTTTCACAAAAAGCATCAAATTAGATTAATTCCAGGTTGCTCACTCCCTAATAGGCCAACATATAAGACTTCACCCATGGAAGCAAAGGAGATTCAAACAAGTGAAAAAGTTACTTGACAAGGGTCATGAAGGATGTGTACAGATTGTAGGTGTAACATCCTCAAATTATTATCTTAAATCTATATTTATTTTTGAATTAATTTAGGATAGGTGATGATAGTTTGATACAACAAGGATAGGATAAAATTTATTTGAACACAAACTGTCCAAGGCGTCAGAAAGAGTCACCAAGGGTACCGATCAGATGTGGGATAGAGCTCCATTAGGTTCTTCTTCAAGGGAGTGTAGTCTAAGGCAAAGAGACTCATAGAATGGCAGAGGCAAATAGAGCTTTTGCACATTTTCGTTAATCCATGAACAGGACCCATTTTTTAAAAATTTATCTCTCTCTCATTTGTTATTCAAATTAGGCTTATGATATATGGAATTAAAGATCTAAATGCTAACTCTAACATATAAAAAATTTAGCAAAAATTGGATTACTTACTTCTTGCAGTCATGAAAACAATAAGAGATGTCAGTGTGAAATTTTGAGTCTGCTGGCAGCTTTGGAGTTTAGTTTTTAAAATACTATAACTAGTGTTTTAGAACTCCAATTGAGACATGTGATCTTGTTAGAAAGATTACGAATTCTAGTTTAACATACTAAAAGATGAGAATTTAATAGCTAGTGGATTAGTACAGATTATAGGAAGAACCAACACATATGTGATAAGATTTTTTTAAAAACATGTATGTGGAAGCTATCTAACTTGGAAGCAAAAGATATTTTTCAGCTAACCAATCAGAATTTTATTTCTTGAAGACTCCAAAATTCATGTGTTGTAGCCAAAGGAATATGCATGGGTATGTGAATTAATAGAAATAGAAAGGGTAAGCAAGAGTCAATGAGAAGTCAATAAAGTGAATAAGACAAGCTAAGTCCAAGATTCTTGAACAATCTTCTAAGGCTATCAACGTGGCAACTAATCAACTTAGAAGCAAAGGATAATTTCAGCCAAGAACATAAGAACCAATCAAATTTGGTCTCTTGTACAAGCTTTCCACGTGCATATATGATTATTAATGAAGGGAATCTTTCTTTAAATATTAAAATATTGGTGTAGCCATGATATGTGTATGTTGTTGTGAATTTTGTGAAGGCAAAATGGGAAAAACTGAATTATGGCCGTGTGTGTGTAGCTGTAGGAATTGAGCAAATGAAATCAAGATATTCAGCAAGTTTCAACTTGCAAATAGGCCAAGGATCAAGGAATATTTGCAAAGCTTCACCAAAGAAAAATCTAGTACATAAGATAAGATTTTAGGATAATATCCCTTAAGTAATGATAAGTTAATTACATTTCAACCAAACTAACTACTAACCAAGTTGAAACTTAACTAAACCCTTTCCATTCTAACTAACTTGATTAATATAAATAGCCTATCATACTACAAAAGTTTTGCACATAAACTCCTAGCCTCAAAGCTTATTCTTACGACCTACTTGCTTTAACTTTGCACTTTGTTTTCCTTTTTCATTTACTCATAGCCATAGCCAATCCTAGTGTCCTATATCTTTATTTTCTCCTTTCTTTCATACAAAGACTTCCATACTTGAAGAACTTTAAAGAAGTACAACCATTTCTTGAAGAACTCGGACACAACTTCACCTAAGGTAGGCTAGACTTCAATCTTTAATTAAGGGTTTATTTGGACTAACCTATATGTATAATGGTGCAGATTTATGGTTGATCATTTAGGCTGAATTTTCAGATCATTAAAGGTTATTTTATGTTGTGGTTATGTTGATTTAAGAATAGAATAGGTTGATGATTTAAATGCTGAAATATTAGTAATGTTTGGACTTGATTTTGATGATCCTCTGAATTGATTTTTGATGGCATTTTTGACTGTTAGCTTATATATATGTGTTGGGACTATTTTAGATTAATTTTAAGAAGTAGAGGTTCAATGGCATGTGGAAAAATGGTTTAATTAATTAAGTGGTTCAGTTTTGAGGATTAAGTATTAGGGTGATAAATTGACAAGAGAATAAAGGCTAGACTAAGTTCTAATCTTTTCTTATGAAGGTCTAAAGAAATTAGAAATTATTTGAAAGATACATTATGGTTTACTAGCTAGATTACTAACATGTCTTTAGCTTGAGGATATTATGTTGCCATGCACAAGTTGACATGATTTTGATTGAATGATGTATGGTGGTTAAGCCATACATGCGGTATATTGTGATGAAATTTTTTTTCATGAGGTTGTATGTATTTGATCATGGATGGTATTATTGATCAGAATGATGGATTTGATGTGATGATATATATTGATTCATGTTTCCGAGTCCAGTATGAGATGTAGAGATCATGTGCAAAAACATGGAATTATCATGCATGATTAGCGTAAGATAGCCGCAACATTTCTACATCTAGTACGAGATGTAGCTACATATAGTACGATATGTAGAGGTCATGTCCACCCTGGAATTTCATTCATGCATACATGTTGTCGAATGGTTATTTATTGTATGGATTTTATTGGAATATATTAATGGTTACTAACGTACTAACGTATTTGATGGTTTAGTTTTGCCTACTCAGAAATTTTATTTCTCACTAGATTTGTTTCATTTTTTTTTATAGATGGCCACAATGATAATTTTCCTTGATGCCCTAGACCTAGGATGGTACAGCGCTAAAGAAAGAAATCGCTATGTTATGACTATGCTCCCTGTTATATGGATTTATGTATATTTAGGAACTACGGTGAAGTATGGTGAATCTCGTGTTTGTATGACAAAAAATGATGTAATCAAGAAATCAGTCCTGTTTAATGAACAAGAATTTCACCTATAAAATTTATATGTACTTACAATTTTTATTAATATACGCTTCTTAAAAAATAAACACTAATAAAAATTAACTAGAAATATATTAGGTCATTACAGTATGGCAATAAACAACATCACCATAAGGTATAGACACCCTATCCCTAGATTAAATGATCTTTTAGATGAATTGCATGGTTCCACTATCTTCTCTAAAATTGATCTTAAGAGTGGTTATCATCAAATAAGGATGAGAGAAAGGGATGAATGGAATACAGCTTTCAAAACTAAATTTGGACTTTATGAATGGTTAGTTATGCCTTTTAGTTTGACTAATGCACCTAGTAACTTTATGAGGCTTATGAATCATGTGCTTAGACACTTTATAGGCAAGTTTATGGTAATGTATTTTGATGACATTCTTGTTTATAGTGCCAATTTAAATGATAATTTGATGCATGTTAAAAGTGTCTCTGAGGTGCTTAGGAAGGAAACCTTGTATGAAGCTATTGATAAATGTACCTTTTCTACTTCACAAGTTGTGTTTCTAGGTTTTGTAGTAGGTGCTCAAGGAGTCCATGGGAATCAAGAGAAGGTGAAAGCCATCAAGGAGTGGCCAACTCCAAATAGTGTGAAGGATGTTAAAAGCTTCTATGGTTTAGCAAGCTTTTATAGGAGATTTGTCAAGGACTTTAGTACAATTTCTTCTCCTTTGAACGAATTGATAAAGAAAACCGTGAGCTTCTCTTAGAAGCAAGAACATGAAATTGCTTTCCAAACATTGAAGGATAAATTGTCTAATGCACCTATTCTTGCATTGCCTAATTTTAATGCTTCTTTTGAATTGGAATGTGATGCATCTAATATAGGAATTGGGGGGATTTTGATTCAAGATAAACATCTTATTGCTTATTTTAGTGAGAAATTGAAGGGTGCATGTTTAAACTATTCGACTTATGATAAAGAGTTGTATGCACGTGTTAGAGTATTGCAAACTTGGCAACATTATCTTTTACCTAAGGAATTTGTGATCCATAATGATCATGAGTCTCTTAAATATTTGAAAAGTCAAGACAAACTCAACAAGAGACATGCTAAGTGGATTGAATTTATTGAGCAATTTCCTTATGTTATTAAAAATAAGCAAGACAAATTGAATGTAGTGGTAGATGCCTTAACAAGGAGGCATTGTTTGATTTCTATGCTTGAAACAGGTTTCTTGGTTTTAATCACATAAAGGAATTGTACTCAAGTGACCATGACTTCTCTAGTATTTTTGCTTTGTGTGAGAAGGGGGCTCATCAAGGATATTTTAGACATGATGGTTTTTTGTTCAAGGAAAAGAAACTATGTGTGCCTAAAGGTTTTTTTGAAAGAACTCTTCATTAAAGAAGCTCATGGGAACAACTTGATGGGACACTTAGGTGTGGATAAAACTTTGGTTATTTTACATGAATATTTTTTTTGGCCAAAAATGAGGCATCATGTGCATAAGCTTGTATCTCAATGTATTACTTGTCATAAAGCTAAATCTAGATTAATACCTCATGGTTTATATACTCTTTTTCCTATTCCTAACTCCCCTTGGGTTGACATTTCCATGGATTTTGTGCTTGGTCTCCCAAGATTCAAGAGGGGAAAGGATTCTATTTTTGTTGTTGTTGATAGGTTCTCCAAGACACTTCATTCCTTGTCACAAGAATGATTATGCTTGTGAAGTGGCCAATCTCTTCTTCAAGGAAGTGTAAGACTTCATGGATTTCCTAGAAGCATTATGAGTGATAGAGACACAAAGTTCCTTAGCCACTTTTGGAAGACATTGTGGGGTAAGCTTGGCACAAAGCTCTTGTTTTCATAAACTTTCCACCCACAAAAAGATGGCCAAACCGAAGTGCTGAATAGGAAATTGGGTCAACTCCTTATATGCTACATCAAAGACAATTTGGGAGGAATGCTTACCTCACATTGAGTTTGCTTATAAAAGAGTGGTTCACAAGACCACTTCCTTATCTCTATTTCAAATTGTCTATGACTTCAATCCTTTAACTCCTCTTGATTTATTGCTATTACCTAACACTTCTTCTATGATTAATCATGATGCTTTATCTAAAGCTTCTTATGTTAGGAAATTACATGAAAATGTGAAGGCCCATATGGAGAGGAAGATGGAACAATATGCTAAGCAAGCCAATAAGCACAAGAAGCAAGTGGTCTTCATTAAGGAGATTTGGTTTGGCTTCATTTGAAGAACGATAGATTTCCACAAGAGAGGAAATCCAAACTCCAACTAGAGGAGATGGACCTTTTAAGAATTTAGAAAGGATCAACAACAATGCATATAAACTTGAGTTACCAATTGAGTATGGCGTGAGTAACACCTTTAATATTTGTGATCTTTCTTTGTGTGATGTAGGTGCAAGTAAGGGAGCAAACTTGAGGTCAACTTCCTTTCAAAAAGGAGGGGATGATGGAGGTCCATTACAAGCTCAAGGCCAAGGAGGAGAACTTGAAGAGCTTCCTTTGGTTAGCCTTAGAGGTTTCATGATAAGAGCTAGAACTCAAACCCTTCAAGAGCACATCAAAGTTAATTTACACCTCTTAGACAAGCATGAAGAAGCACACCAACTTAAGAAGAACAAGGGCTGAATTTTGTACTCTCAAGTTGAATTTAATTCCAGCACTTATAGTGGCAATTGTAGTGGTAATAAATAGGCCTTTAGTGGCAATCAACAGACCTATAGCGACAATTGTCTAATAAGCGTAGGTGCACTTGTATGTAATTTTTAGCACCTATGTAAACTTGTAAAACTATAGTGTGCACGTTGCTGACTCAGCCATGAGTCATCACTGACTCAACCATGAGTAATCATGTGAATAGCTTTCACCACAAGCTTCATTAGCTTTCACCTCAAGCTTCATTTCATTTGCCATTACATTCAACTTGCATTTAGCTTACATTTTTTTAGGTAGCTTGCAACAAAGCTTTAGATGTGGCTATATAAAGCCAGCTCAAATAGTTTTTTAACAACTTTTTGGCAAATTAATAGAAATTTGAAATTTCTTGTGAGAGTTAATCTCTTGTTCTTATGCAAGAACTTATTGATCTTATCAATGGTTTCTCAACACTATTGTGCCGATTCTTCCTAGACTCATTGGAGAGATTCTCCATGGCATCATCCATCTTCATTCCTTGTCTAATTCCATCCTTCATTGTTTGATTCTTTGGATTCATTCACGCCACTTCTTGCTCCAATTTTCGAGTAAGAGTTTGAGTTCTTGAAATGTTCTTGAAGATTGAGTTTCATTGCAAGGTAGATTGAGGAAATCAATGTCTAATGAGGTTAGACGTACATCGATGAGTCACAATCATTGCACTTTGAGAGCGAGAGCAACGACAATGTAAGAGTGAGACCAAGAGCGAATGACGAGAGTGAGACCAAGAGAGATGGCGACGGTGACGACGAGAGCGACGACAAGAGTGAAAGTGCTGAGAGAGACTTGAAGCTCCGTGGAGAAGGAGAAATGTTTAATATAGGAAAAACACGTCGGTTTTATAAAAAAACTGACGTTAACATCAAAACATAACATCGATTTTTCAAAACCTAATGTTAACGAACTTTTTATTTACAAATATGCCACTGTCCTTTTGTTAACATCAGTTTTATCAAAATCCGATGTTAAAAGACTTTTTTGTAGTAGTGATAGGAGGGAACGTTGGATGGGTGATCTTAAGGGAAACACATAAGTTTGTCTTTGCACAATCTCTAACCAACCCACCAAAACCTATCAATTTTCCAGCTTAATCACAACCCTCTGTGCCTATCAAGGTTTAACTATCAACCATTTTCCCTAAAAGTTAGTATGCACGTTCCATGACGTTCATGGAACATGATTATGAGGGTGAAAAACAAAATTTTATATATTGTTCTTCGTTGCGGAACCCGTAACTCCTTACGATCCTCATGAAACTTGTTGAGAATCTACTCATTAAAATGCTAGGGGTTTTAGAAGTACCTTTTTGATTGCTTGAAAGGCTTCAAAAGGATTATGCCTTCCAATGGTGATCCACACGGTTGTACCTTGAATGCGTGAGAGAACTCCTTCTATTTCTTGATCCTCCTTCACTTGGTTGCTTGCTGGGCAATGGCAAGGTGGAGGCTTCAAGTGTTTGGTTTATTTCTCAAGACAAAAGATGGTGTCTTGAGGTTAGGTAAGGGTGCAACAATGCAGGAGAGAAAATGATGAAGGAGAAAGAAAAACAAGAACCTTTTTTTGTTCTTGAAAAGAGCTTGGCACACCACATAAGAGTGGAGTGTTATTTAACCTAGGAGCCTATTATCCTGTAATCTTATTAGAATTAGAATCCTAACTCAATCACTCAAAATCAGCCCAAGGATCTTAATATTTGAAATTCAACCTTTCATTATGATATCCCTTTGGTTGTTGCTTTAACTATTTTATTTAAATTAGTAATTCAAATAAAAAAGTTGTTGGAAGAAGTATTATCCAATCTTTATTGGATATAGTTTTGGATAATTCACAAATATCCTTACAACCTAGCCTCTTGAATTCAAAATTCAAATTTAAATTTCAAACTTAAACTTTAAATTCAAATTCAATCTTTGTCCTAGATTGTAATTTAAATTTGAATTTGAATCCAAAATTCAAAATTCAAATTTTCCCAAAACTTATTTTGGTCAAGTCAACTTCTTGAATTACTAGGCCTCATGGCCCAATTAGTCACTGACATAAATGAACTAGGACCAATTAAAATCCTTTAACTGGCCCAATTCATTTAATGACCACATAAGACACTAGCAATGCTTTGTGGCCCCAAAACTAATTGAGTTGATCAAGTGATCTACCTTTTCTATTTGGATACCGTGTTGGCACCATTCCTTATATTGTCATCCACATTTAGTCGAGAGCAAGGAAAAAGTATCATCTCTCTTAGTTGACTAAATATACCTTTTCACAGAACTAGGAATCTTCTTCTATTGACTCTAAGACAGATCATGACTCCTTATGATCTCTTACTATGCATAGATTCTCAATTCAACTAGAAGTCATCCAAGCCCTACCGGTTGTGAACAAATAATCCCTTGTAGGGACTATGAGTCCTTTTGGCATGTCCATCTTCACTCATGTATTCAAGTTATACCCAATAGTACATTGTTCTTCCCATTTTCAAAAGAATAGATTTGTACAGTCAAAGTATAACCCTAGGACATAGTGTTCGATGACATCCTCAAGTCTAGGAAGATCGGCACTACCAAACGATGAGAAACTATACAAATCCAATGATACTTTAAAGAATCCTTGTGGAATCTCTCTGATGTATGGTTGAGATGTAGCTCTGATGTATAGTTGAACCCATAGCCATTAGTTTTCCCAAATCTACCTTGCAATGAAACCTAATCTTCAAGAAAACTTCAAGAACTCTAACTTTTGCACTTTCACAAGAATTGGGGTTTTTTTTAAGCTTTTTAATTCAACAATGGAAGATGGAAGAAAGGTTAGGGATGAAAATGGATGGCACCATGGAAAAGCTTTTCGATAAGCCTAGGAAGAATCACCACAATAGCATTGAGAAGCCATTGATAAGACTCAACAAGTTCTTACACAAGAACAAGAGAGGAACTCTCACAACAATTTTCAGAATTGTATTAATGAACCAAAGTTAGTTATAATCATTTTTTGGGTAGCTTATATAGCCCACGAAATTACAAGCTTAATGCCACTAAATGTAAGGAAAATGCAAATTGAAATGAACTCCAAATGAAGCTTGAAATGCAAGCTTCTCCTAAAATGACCCTTGGCTGACCCAACATATGCAGTGCAGTTTTTATGCTGAAGTAATCGATTAATTTGTCCTTGTAATTGATTAAAATAGAGTTTTCACACATTCTGATGCTTATGTAATCAATTACAGCTATCTGGTAATCGATTACAACAGACAACAACTATTTTACAAAGTGTCTTGGTAATCGATTACAAATAGCTGGTAATCGATTACCACAGATTGTTTTGTGTCTTTTCTATGCTGGTGTGCTTCTTCATGCTTGTCCAAGTTAGCTTGGATGTGGTCTTGAAGTGCTTGAGTCCTAGCTCTTGTCATTGGTCCTTTAAAACTCACCAAACGAAGTGCTTCAAGCTCTCATTCTAGACCTTTAGCTTGCCATGGACCTCCATCACTATCGGCGGGTGAGTTTAACGCATCTGTTCTCCTAGAGATCCACCCATGACATCAGCTAAGGCATCACCATACCTGTATTCCTTGAGGTCCCTACCTTGTATCTCTATACAAGTAGAAAATGTCATACTAGTCCTTTTTTAGATCACCAATGCCCTTTCTTGGTGATTCAAGACTAGGAACTCATTTCATGTAATAGACATTTAGTGTCCTCACGATCATGATCCATATCATTGATCCTTGAGAGAACACTAGTTCTATTCCTAGGGCCTTTATCCTCTTGTCAAAGGTTTTGTAAAGATATCAGTCAATTAATTAAGTGTATCTACAAACTCAATTGTATAGTTATCCTTTTGGATATGATCCCTAAGGAAGTGATACTTTATCTCAATGTGTTTGGTCTTTGAATGCATAATTAGATTCTTGGATATGTTAATGGCACTTGTGTTGTCACAGAGCAGGGGTATTCCTTTTAACTCTACACCAAAATCTTGTAATTGTTGCTTCAACCATAGGCTTTAAGCAACAACTTCCAGCTGATATGTACTCAGCTTCAGCATTTGATAAAGCAACACAAGATTGCTTCTTGCAGTGCCAAGAGATTAGTGAGCTGCCCAATAGGTGGCAAGTTCCACTAGTACTCTTCCTATCCAATTTGCACCCTGCAAAGTCAGAGTCAGAATATCTAATTAAGTTGAGAGATGCAGCTTTAGGATACCAAAGTCTCACTCTTGGTGTTGACTTGAGATATTTAAAGATCCTCTTAACTGCAGTGAGGTATGATTCTTTAGGATTTGCTTGATATCTAGCACACAAGCACACACTCAGCATTATGTCTGGTCTACTAGTAGTCAAATACAACAAGGATCCAATAATTTCTCTGTATTTTGACTCATCAACACTCTTTCCTTTTTCATCTGAGTCAAGGTAGGTTGATGTAGCCATTAGAGTTGCAGTATCCTTGCTTTTCTCCATTTCAAACTTCTTGATCATTTCCAGACAATACTTAGTTTGACTAAGAAATGTCTCATTCTTCATTTGCTTGACTTGAAGTCCAAGGAGGAATGTTAGCTCTCCCATCATAAACATTTCAAACTCATTCTACATTGAGATAGAAAATTCTCTACACAAAGATTGATTAGTTGAACCAAATAAAATATCATCTACATAGTTTTGAACCAACAAGATGTCATTGCCACTTTTGTTGATGAACAAAGTTTTGTCTACTTGTCTGCTTATGAAAGATTGACTAAGCAAGAAGTTGCTCAATCTCTCATACCAAGACCTTGGAGCTTGTTTTAAACCATAAAGAGCTTTTCTCAGTTTAAAAACATGGTTTGGATATTTGTAATCAACAAAGCCAGGCGATTGATCAACATAGATTTCCTCCTCAATATATCCATTTAGAAAAACACTTTTAACATCCATTTGAAACAGTTTAAAGTTCATTAAACATACATATGCAAGCAGCAACCTAATGGCTTCTAACCTAGCTACTAGGGCATAGGTTTCATCATAGTCTATACCTTCCTCTTGGTTGTAACCTTTTGCAACCAATCTGGCCTTGTTTCTAACTATGATGTCACTCTCATCAAGTTCGTTTCTGAAAATCCACTTGGCGCCAATAGGTTTGTGAGAAGAGGGTCTAGGAACAGGTTCTCAAACTTCATTTTTCTTGAACTGATTCAGTTCATCATGCATGACAATCATCCAATGTTCATCAAGCAAAGCTTGGTCAATGGTCTTTGGTTCAATCTGTGAAACAAAAGCCATATCACAACAAATACTTTTTAGTGAGGATCTAGTAAAAACTCCCTTGGAAACTTCCCCAATTATGTTGTCAAGGGAAATGTCTCTTGTAATTCTCCAATCCTTGGGCTTTTGAATAGGTGTTGATTGTTCTTTTTCTTCATTTGATTCTCTCTTTTCTTTTTCATTTGATCCATTTATTTGAATAAATTCTTTCACTGGACTTGTATCAATATCACACTCCTTTTCTTCTTTGGAGGAGTTAGATTCATCACATATAACATGAACTGATTCCTCTATGCACAATGTTCTTTTGTTAAAGACTCTATAAGCTTTACTTTGGAAAGAGTAACAAAGAAAGATTGCTTCATCAACTTTAGCATCAAATTTGCAAATAGAATCTTTACGATTGTTTAAAACAAAACACTTGCAGCCAAATGCTCTTAAGTGAGAAATGTTTGATTTTCTACCTTTCTAGAGTTCATAAGGGATTTTCTTTAAAATAGGCCTTATAAGTAATCTATTTAAAGTGTAGCAAACTGTACTCATAGCATCTGCCCAAAAATGTTTTCGCAAATTTGTCTCATTAAGAAGAGTTCTTGCTCCTTCTTCAAGGGATCTATTTTTCCTCTCCACAACACCATTTTGTTGGGGTGTTCTTGGAGCTGAAAAATTGTGGTTGATTCCATTTTCTTCACAAAACTTTTCAAAATACTCATTTTGGAATTCACCACCATGATCACTTCTTATTGAGATAATATTGCATGTTTTTTTCATTTTGAATGACCTTGGCTAATTTTCTAAATGTCATGAAAGCATCACTCTTGGATCTTATAAACAAAGTCCATGTGAATCTAGAGTAATTATCAACAATAACAAGCCCATAGAAATTACCCCCCAAACTCATAGTTCTAGAAGGACCAAATAAATCCATATGAAGCAATTCAAGGGATCTAGAGATGGAAACAACATTTTTACTTTGAAAAGAGATCTTAGTTTTTTTTCCCCTTTTGACAAGCATCACATATTTTGTCTTTCTCAAACTTAAGCTTAGGCAAGCCAATGACTAAATCCTTTCTTATAAGCTTGTTCATATGATGCATGTTTATGTGACTAGCTCTCTTATGCCATAGCCATGTATCATTAAATTTACTAACTAGGCAACTAATGTTGTGAATGAATGCACGTTCAATAGAGAGAATATAAATGTTACCCTTTCTTTTACCAACATGGATAACCTCACCCGTTTGACCATCACATATCAAACAACAATTGTCATTGAAGGAAACTTTGCGTCCTTTGTCATATAGTTGGCTTATGCTTAAAAGATTGTGCTTCAAACCTTCCACATAAAGCACATTTCTTATCTTTGTTTTGAAGTTGTCTCCTATATTTCCTTCTCCAATGATCTTTCCTTTATTATTATCACCATAAAGTGACATATCCTCCATCTTTAAGAGTCAAGTTTGTGAGCATAGACATGTCACCTATCATGTGTCTAGAGCAACCACTATTAAGGTACCATAATGTTGATTTTGCTCTTTGACACACCTGCAAAAATCAATTTAAGTAACAAAGATAGGTACCCAATGTGGGTTGGGTCCATAGGGGTTAGTTGGTTTTCTTTTTCTTTTAGGCACCCAAACGCATTCACCATTAGACACATAGTATCTTCTAGCATAGCACCTATAGGATGTATGGCCTTTCTTCATGCAATAATTGCAAGTGACAATTTTTTATGCTCTTTCAAAATGAGTCAATTGATGATACTTTGTTTTTTAAAGGCCTTTTTGATACTTTTGTTTTAAAGGCACAAACCTTGTTTTTCCAAAAGGTTCTGATTCATGTTTGTATCCCAAACCAAAAGTATCTCTAGCATATTTTTGTACACTTAGCATTTGGTCTAAAGTGCATTTGCCTCTATAAAGTTTTTTCAAAAGATCAACCAAATAAGAATTTTCAGTTAGCAATATCATGTATTTTTCAGATTGACTTTTTTTAAAATCATCAAATTCCTTTTGTAAAAGCTTTCATTTATCAACATTTGAAGATGATGAGGCACATACACACCCATTAGCTTTGTAACTTGAAACAAGCTTTTCATTTGCTTCTTTCAAATTGCACAGTTCAGATTGCAATTCAGCAATTTTTGGTAACATACCATTTAAGATTACTTTTCAGCCTATTATTGGATTGTGCAAGTTTTTAGCCCTCTTCATGCATCTCATGGAAAGCATCAACAACATTATCATATTTAGAATTTATATCTGATTTAACATTTGAGAATTCTTCACCATCACTTATTATAGAAGTGAAGCACACATTTGCTTCTTCATTCTCACTTGTTGATTCAGAAGTTGTTGAATCATTTTCTTCCCATGCTATATATGTCTTCTTTGGCTTCCCTTCTTTCTTTGTCTTCCTCTCACCTAATTGCTTCTTCAAAAAGATTGAACATTCATATTTAATGTGTCCAGACTTACCACATTCGAAGCAAGTGAAGTTGGTGGAGTTGTTGTTGTTGTTGTTGTTGTTGTTGTCATTTTTCTTGTTAAACTTTGACAGCTTTTTGTTTTTGTTTCTTCTCATGAAGTTGCTGAATTTCTTCACTATTAGGTTCATATGTTCATCACTTTCATCTTCACTTGACTCTTCTTCCTTTTCCACATTAGATGATGCAGTTTTCAAGGCTATACTCTTGTGTTTCTTCTCTGCATCCTCTGCATGTGTTAGCTGTGACATTTCAAGTTCATACTCAAGAGGCATACCAAAAAGTGCAGCCATGGACATCTTGGATAGATCTTTTGATTCCTTGATTGCTGTAACCTTTGGTTGTCAAGGTCTTGTGAGACATTTCAGTATTTTGATGTTCAATTCTTTAACATCAAAAGTCTTCCCAAGACCAAGACGGTTCTTTAAAAAACCGTCTTAGAAAGTCTATATTTTAAGACGATTTTCCCAAAAACCATCTTTGAATCCTCAAATTTTAATTTTTTTATCAAAAAATCATTCTAAGACAGTTCTTTACAAAACCGTCTGAGAAAGTTCATATTCTAAGATGATTTTTTGGAAAAACCGTCTTAGAATCCTCAATGTTAATTTTTTCATTAAAAAAACATTGTAAGACGGTTCTTTGAAAAACTGTCTTAGAAAGTCTACATTCTAAGACGATTCTCTAAAAAATCATCTTAGAAAGTCTACATTCTAAGACGGTTCTCTTGAAAACCGTCTTAGAAGGTTTACTGTCTAAGATGATTTTTTTGTCAATTTTTTTTTTAAAAAAAAAAGACATTCTAAGCAGTTCCTCTGGAAAACCGTCTTAGAAAGTCTACATTCGAAGACCTTTTTTTTCTTGCAAAAATCATCTTAAAATTCTTGATTTTTTTTAATTTTTTTAAAATACATTTTAAGACATTTCTTTACAAAATCGTCTAAGAAATTGAACATTCTAAGACGGTTTTGAAACCGTCGTGGAAAGTCTTGACTTTTCACGATGTTGGCTTCAAAGACGATTTGATAACTGTCGTAAAAGGCTCTTCGAAATCATCGTAAAAGACCACTTTTGCAGTAGTGATAGGCCATGAGACATCCTGTAGAGGAGCATTCTATCAACCTCCCTGATTTCCTCTAGGGAGAAAAGAGCAAACAAGGAGGCATGATCCACAAAGGACAACAACTATTTAAATCCAACACCATCAAGCACAGGCCTTTCCTCCATCAGCTCTGCAAACAAGGACTGAAAATTTCGCACGATCTCTCCTTTCATTACCCCCACATCCTCCACCCACGCTTCACCCACCTAGTGACCCACTAAGAAGTTCCTCCGAGACCTCTATCTCAAGGAATCATGAAAGTAACAAGAATTAGCATCACGTACCCTCCCTAATCCACCTAACTCGTGACTTTTGAGCCAACACACTTTCCTTGCCTTGCATCTTCCTCCAGAACTCTAAGACAAGCAGTCGGCAATGGCATTGCTCACTATCCCCCAACATCTCATCGCACAACCTCTAAGTCTAACTCATCCATATCATCCACCAAAGCGGAAATATACATAGATAGATAATGATAGACCTCTCGCTGCCACACCCTAATCGTTGCCTTCAAAAGCTTAAGCTTCTCCTTTTGAATACAAAAGATTTCCACCCAATAGCCCCACAAAACCAAGATGCTCCAGCCAACTATTAAAGAAGTCCTGCAGGCCAATCCGCAATGCTATCAGACAATGATAAAAAATGTCCCTCTTCCCCAGCCATTAGGAGGACACCCCCCACAACTTGATCAAATCCTGAGACACAAGAAACCAATCCAATCTACTCATAGCAGAACAGTCAGCAAGTAAAACTTTTCCCCACAATTGGCACATCCACAAGCCTCAACTGGTCAATAAAATCCTGGAACTCTGCCTGTTCCCCTTGCTCCACCTGAGAGCACGACCTCGTCGCTCTCTATTGGATGATACCACATTAAAGTCCCCATTTACGCTTACCTGCTAAGTTGCAAGGTGAGTAAACGTTAATGAAGTGGAAAACATACCCGATTTTAATGCAGGCAACGCAAAAAACCACAAAACCAACTCCAAAGAAATGATACTCACCTTCACCACCCCTTTTTTCCAAAGACACAGAATCTCGCTAGACCATCCAACAAATGGCCTTGCTATCCAATCAAAATTTGTACCACACCACAAACTCCTTAACACACCATCAGAAAGCACTGAACACTTAGTCTATTGGAAAAAGCACATAATTGTCCCTTCCTCTCTAATAAGGGACCACAACCTAGCATGCTTAGCTCGGTCCCCTATCCCCTCACGTTTAGTGAGAGGACCTTTATGGAGAACCATTGGCCTCCCCCGAGAAACCATTGCCTCACGCTCTTTGGTTTCCTACTCCTAGATACACCTAATCCACTTCTCATATGCCCCCTTAGCCTCCAAACCCCAAGCACTAACCATCGACCACACACGTTGGGCCCCTACATCATCAGGATGATCCACAGCCCTGGGAGTAGTCGGAACACTAGCAGATCTCCTCAACTCACGTTGACTAGATCTCAGAACCACCTAACTTCGTCCTGGCTGGGGGTCTGAAGACGCAACCTCCCTCTAAACCTCCTCCATAACCCTAACAGCATGACTACTATAGCCTGTCAACTCCATCGTAACTGAAACAATCCTAAAATTTATATTATATCTTGTTTTTATTTCAAGTTTGCTAAATTATTAGGCTTACAAGTTACCGTATCCAAGGTCTTTTTTGCTTTGTCTTTCATATAAGCCTTCATGATTTTGTGCTTAAAAGGTGACTCTTGGGGTAAGGAAAAAAACATTTAGAAACTACTATTGACATTTGAGATTAATTCCTAAAGCATGTGACTTGTTTTAGTGTACCAAAATAGTAGCCCTTAATTAAGGCTAAGGGACTAAATGTTTTAACAATCTCACTTTTCCATCCTTTCAAATATTCCAATATTTTGAAGGGAAAAAAAAATGGAACGGAGAGATTTTAGTCCCCTCATTTTCCATCCTATCTCCTCTCAATTTTAAATCAAATGAAGTAAAATTATAAATAAATGAATAATAAATATTTGAGAGGGCCTAAAATATTTTTAACTAAATTCAGGTTAAACAAGATCATAGAGCCAGGTCTAAGACATTATTTCTATCATAAATGAAATTGAATTATCATATCAGGCATTCATGAAATACGTAATACTCAGCAAAATTATATCTATTAACGTGTGGGATAGAGGAAGGGGTCCTCATTTTAAAAAAAAAAAAAAATACATATCTTCTAGTTTGTTATTAAAACAAAAGTATATAGTTTTATAATTTGTTAATATAATAATTGTGTGTCAATTTATTTATTTTTGGTCCTCCATTAAAAAAATAAAATTGATCTAACCCAAATTATTAATGATGTGCCAGTTGACATGGATGATAAGGAGAGAAAGATGAAAACAAAATTGAACATTTGCAAAAGATGATGCACATTAGCCCCACGAAACGAAGAGGTGTTGTAGAAGAAACAAAACCTTTTTTCATTTTCCGAAAATAATTTGAACAGGCGTGTGGCTGTTCCTCCCTCCATTTTTCTGTGAGAAAATTTCTTAAAAACTAAACTAAAAGACAATATTTGTGGTATGCCCAAAGGCCAAAATTTCAGCCAGGCCATTTGCACAAAAGAAAATCATAGAAGGGCAAAGTTATGTTCTTCCTTCCTGTATTTTATGCCAGCTCGGGACCAGAAGGTAGCGCCTCGTAACCATCATGGTGCGTTGTAGCATCTCGTTCAACTGGGATGCACTTGAGTATAGCAGATATAGGCATGCTAAATGCTCCGATTACGACACTGAGCACCCAGAATTGCCAGCTTAGTGGCACTGTACTGGCAAATGTTCCCAGGAACTCAACTATGAGTACTTGGAACACCACTGTGGAGAAGATCACCGTGAAAAATATCCAGCTCTCAAACATGCCTTTGAATATGTTTATCTTTTCGATTTCTCGGCTGTTTATCTCGTTGAAAACCTAACAAAAGAATGAGTGGCAAAGGGGAAACAACAAACAAAATAAGCACAATGCAATGGAACTTGATCATTTTATACATCATCTTGAATGGTTTACAATAGTATTTAAGGCCAGATTGAGAAATCATAGAGGCAATAGCAAAGGTATTAACATGTTAAAACTGAGTTTTATAGGAAATTAGGCATGCACTGTCACAATCATCATTAGTATGACTATTAAGTTTGTGATTGAATGTGTCGGTTCATGTATATTTTATTCTAAAACTTTTCAGTAAATCATCAATACACCCAAAAAGAGGGAGTTTCCGTTATTCACATTGTCATATATCTTATTTTCACATAAAGGTCAAGTATAATAGTAACAATAATATGTGATTCAAATTACAGAATCCATAACAAATAAAGATTATTATGACACATTGTTCTAAAACTTTATTATATCTTTTAATCATGTTAAACTTTTCTTCCACTTTTTATCAACTATTTGGATTAAAACATAATGTGGTTCCTTTAAAAAGGCTAACCATCTATTTGCCAATTACAATCATCACGGTGTTAGTGAGGATGCATGTGATACTTTACCTGGCAAAATACAAAGGAGTTGAATATCAAAGTGTTGAGCACTATCGTTGCATCTGGACGATTAATTCTCAGTAGCCTCTTCCCATCAAAAGTGAGGACCGCAAGGACAATTAGTTGATATAAACTTTGACAAAAAATATTCCTCCACATGGGTTTGGTGATAAAATTTGTTGTCCTTCCAATTGGGGGTCTTAGCATAAGTCCATCATTGGGAGGTTCAGTGGCCAAAGCCAATGCACCCAGAGTGTCCATAATCAGGTTGACCCAAAGCAACTGAACAGCTGTGAGGGGAGCAGATCCTGAAAATAAGGAAGAAAACGAAATTGGTTGTTCATTGAAACAGATTCAACAACACTGCAGTGGAAACAAAATGTTTATGAATCAACAAACCTGTGATGCATGCAGAAACAAAGTTAATAATCAGAGCAACAATATTGACTGTTAACTGAAACTGCACAAATTTTTGAATGTTTATGTATATGGCCCGTCCCCATCTGGCCACATTGACAATAGTAGTGAAGTTATCATCCATTATAATGACATCAGCATTTTCTTTGGCAACCTGTAAAAGGTATAATTTCAAAAAAGGAAAAATAGTATTAGTGATAACATCAACCAGGTAATAATATACAATAGACATCGAAACAAATAGGACAAGGATTTCAAAAATAAAAAAGGCACAACACAAAATAGGAGATTATGTCCTGGAAAGGCATCAATGTTTACAACTATGGCAAGGATTTCGAAAAACTGCAGTTTTCTTTTTCTATACTGCTTCCTGAAATAGATAATAACAGACTTGTTTAACAGTCAGTCTCATCTATCAAAGGATGTAGTCTGGCTCCACTCTAAACAGAAAGTGAAGTAGGGGCAAGAGGGAAAAGGAAAATGTATAACATCAATTAAGAAATATATAATGTAACTAGAACAAAGGATAATAGTTTGTCTTAAACAAGATGCCAAGCAACTAAGCAAAAACAGTACAAAGAACTGCTACACTTAATACCATCACACACACCATAGTAAACAAATCATGGGCACAACAAACCTCAGTTCCAGCTATGCCCATAGCAAGCCCAATGTCTGACTCATGCAGTGCAGGAGCATCATTGGTTCCATCACCAGTAACAGCTACAACCTCACCAAACATTTTCCTCAAATGGGTTACCAAGGTATGCTTGTCAAGTGGTAAGGATCGCGCCATAACCTGAAACCATGTTAAGCACATAAGAAAGACAGGCATATTGAATGACTATTGGAAATCACAGAACGTACAATGAGATCACAACCTGAATTCTTGGTATAATACTCTTCATTTGCCCTGTAGACAAGTCCTGAAACTGGGGTCCTTCGATGGCCACACCATCCTCTGTAAGAATGCCACATTCTCTAGCTATAGCCCTGGCTGTATTTATGTTATCACCGGTTACCATGCGGACAGTTATTCCAGCAGCTAAACAAGTTTTAACAGCTTCCCTAACCCCAGGGCGCACAGGATCCTTGATTCCCACAATGGCTATCAGAGTATAGCTATCTTCAGGGATACTGGCTTCTCCTTGGGTTTCATTTACATCTTTGACAGCTAAACAAAGAGTTCTCAAAGCTTCAGAGGCAAATCCATTTATAATGTCAGAGACTTTCTTTGCCTCCTCATCAGAAAGATCAACAGCTGTTCCATTTGGATCAATAACTTTGTTACACAATTTTAATACTATTTCTGATGCACCTTTGCAGAAAGCTTGGACACTTCCATCAGGAAGACCGACTAGCACAGACATCTTCTTCCGCACTGAATTGAAAGGCTCAACCTTAAGTATTTTATATGTTCCACGCTGTGCTTCAAAATCACCACCTGAAAGCAAACCAAATTCTAACAATGCTGATTCTGTTGGTGTTCCCAATATTGTCGTTTTTCCATCTTTGTCCTTAACAACTTCGGAAGAAGTATTTTGAAATATAGACCGCAAAAGGATGCTCAAAACTTCTTCGGATATCTCAGTCTTTAGTTTGTCAACACTCTCATTACCTTTAATCTCATTGATCTTTCCACATATCCAAATTTTATTAACCACCATATGGTTAGTGGTCAATGTTCCTGTTTTATCTGTGCAGATGCAGGTCGCTGAACCCATAGTCTCACAAGCAGAAAGATGTCTCACAAGTGCTTTATCCTTCATTAACTTTTTCATCGCAAAAGCAAGACTGAGTGTCACAGCTAATGGCAGTCCTTCAGGAATTGCAACAACTATTATGGTTACCGCAATAGCAAAGTAGTCCAGCAGCTTCAATGCATCATTTGAAGACCAACTAGCAAACTCACCACGAACTGCTTTTTCAACAACAAACCTTATTGTCAACACCACAAATGTCAGCACAGAAAAAGTCAAACCAATTTTACCAATAACTGTAGCAACTCCATTCAAT
>PYAF01005120.1:45630-58263 GCA_007407185.1 Glycine tomentella | reverse complement strand
CTAGCAAACTCACCACGAACTGCTTTTTCAACAACAAACCTTATTGTCAACACCACAAATGTCAGCACAGAAAAAGTCAAACCAATTTTACCAATAACTGTAGCAACTCCATTCAATTTCACCTGCAGTGGAGTCTCATCCTCTCCTCCCTCACTTAGAGTTTCCATCAACTTTCCCCATTCAGTCCTCATGCCAACAGTTGTAATGATCATCTTCCCCTGACCATCTTGTACTTTGGTTCCTGAAAGAAGAAAAGGTCTTTTTTCATCTATATTTATTGGTTCACTCTCCCCTGTCAAACTTGACTCATCAATTACCAAAGAGTATCCTGATATATAAATTCCATCAGCTGGAACTTGATCACCAGTTGACAAATGAACAATATCTCCCACAACCAAATCATAAATTGAGATCTTCTGTCTTTTTCTGTCCCTCGTGACCTGAACAAAAATCTTTTTCTTTTCTTTGTCCAAATCCCTGAACTGCAGGGATTGCTGGTAGTCACTGATAGCAGTAACAATGACCACCAAGAATATACTAAGTATGATTCCCAGACCATCATAAACACCTTTTGGCCACCCTTCAGTGGGAAGCCCTATAGCTATAGAAACTATAGCACAAACCATGAGAATGATTAGTGTTAAGTCATGCAGTGCTTCCCAAACAAACATGAGGAAGCTTTTAGAAGGTTTCTCAGTATAACGGTTGACTCCATAAATCTCTTGCCTGGTATCTATACTGTCTTGACCAACACCGTCATCGACTGAGGCACTGTTTCTCTATAATCCCTTCAACCTGACCAATTTTTTTATAGTTCGTGTAATCATGGCCTCGAACAACTGATGCAATATCATCTGGTTCAATACCAAAACCAGCTTCTATCGTCTTTTCTGACACCTTGTATTCAGCTTGAGGAAGAGCTGCAGTAGAAAACCACATGAATTAAGAGAAAGACCACACATTAAGAAAACTGATTAGTTCTAAAGCAATCATAATATCGTATGAATATTAATTTTAATTATAAAATTGGAGCACCTTACCGCTGATAAATTGACCTGCTGCCCATTGAACATTGATAGCGGTCCGAATCGTGCTCTGATGGAGTAAATAAACATAATTTGTCAAACTAGATAACAAATTAACAATGTATATCAAAAAAAAAATTAATAGGGGAATAACGGTCATTGCATCTGGTAGAGGTCATTGCCATGCATTTAGGACATGAATGACACATCCTTACTATAAAATTTAAATCAAAATACATTATCCTGTATCATATCTTGCCTACAGGTATTCCACAAAATCCTTGCTAAAATTGAATTTTGTAATATTTATGTGAATTCTTTCTAGCAAAATGGGTTGAATTTTATGATCAAATAAAGTTTGTTGTGGTATCCACTTGTAGAATTCTGAACACGTAACAAGCTAGCTAGCAACAAGAGAAAATGTTGTAGGATAGCCTTGAATGTCATCATCTTCAACTAGCTTCATTTTTCATATGAATTTGTAATAGCGAAGATTTTTTGTGATGCAAGAGGATTGTGGTTCACACTACTATAGGAGCAATTTACCGTTATACAACACAGATCTAAAATAGAAACTGTAGCTGTTACAAAATAAATAAATAAATAAATAAATAAATATAAATGTTGCCTGAGTACTGTTGAGACTTTGTACTTTGTCTCCTTTTCTTTTCATCCAAATTACCTAAGAAAATTAAAATTAGATCTATTCTAGGGGCTGGGATTTGTTTCAAATTAGAATTAGAACATTTGCCTTACGTAATATGACTGATAAACATCAAAATGAAATCCTCAATTTTTTGCATTCACAGTCCCTGATACGGTTAGGGATGGCAAAATGGACCAGTCGGTCGGTCCGTTTGGCCCACGAAAAAATGTGGGTCGGACTGAGATTTTGAACCCATATTCATTAGACGGGTTGGGCCCACAAAAATGTGGGCTAGTGTCGAGTCAGCCCACCGGGCTAGCAGTCCACCAATAAGTGATTTTGAATCCTTAACCCTAATACATTTTTATTTGAAACCTAATAATGAGCTATACTACATGTACAAATATGTTTTGATTGTCTTCATCGTTGTGAAACAAATTTCTAAGAATTTGTTAAGACTTAGGAGCTAATTGAAAATCATTGTTAGACATGTATTCCATGCTTGTTTTTGCTTCTATTAGGCATGTATTTTATATTAAAAATCATTGTTATAGGATTAAGTTAGTACATTATTAATTTTTAGTATAAATAGTTACATTTGAATTTTTTTAATAATTTTTTACCTTTTTTCTTAAAAAATAATTTTTTTATTTTTTAAGTGAACTGGTCCGCTGGCCCGCTAATTCACTTTAAAATGGAACAGACTAGTATTTTCAGTCTACTTTATAAAAAAGGACCAAACCCACCTTACCTACTTTTTAGTAGGTTGGACCAGCCCGACCCATTTTTGGGTGAGCTGGTCCACTTTACCGTCCCTAGATACGGTTAACAATATTTACTCCTCCCAGCTCTCCTCTATCGTTTTCATATATAGTTATGATGAACTTCAAAGATTTGAGTCATTTGACTTCTCTTAGATGAGTCCTCAAACATTAGAGAGAAAAAAATAAAAGAATCTAAATCATGGGATAATTAATGATTGATACAACATCCACTAGCATAACCAATCATTAATTTATTAAAATTCCAAGTCTTTTAATTTTATAATGAATGATTGAAAATTCTTTCTAGAAATCAGCATCTTTAGGTCTTTAGGCCCTTCGTAACCGGGACCCTTAGATTCCAGCTAATCCAAGCTCAGCCAGATAGATTCATATCCGCAAAGTCAAACAAAAAACTTTATACAAGAAAAATCAAGTTCACGAGTAGAAGTACTAAATAAAGCCAATGATTGTTTGGAATTTGGATGGGGGACCAAAGAAGATAGAGAAGAAAAAAACACAATAACAAAATATTTTGTTTTATTTAATTAAAGGCAAATACTTTTCACTATTTTTCATTTAAATCTATTTTTATTTTCTGTGCTCAATTCACATCACCAAAGTAAATGCTTGCTAAATTTTATTCCCTCAAAGAATATCTGCTAATTTTTTATTCTTTGTTTGCTCATGGGAATTTCCAGGAAGCTTCGTTTTCTCGAAGTTATCACTACATTGAATTAAAAAATAAAAATAAAAAAGTTAATTTTATAATAAGGGTTGGTCATACTAAAAGTAAAATCTCTATTTCTTTTTTCAATGCCACGCAAGAAACACGACAAACAAAATTAGACATTTTTAAGTGCGCCTCAACCTTAATAGTCACGTTAGCAGCGTCCATCCAACTTACTCCAATTTAAATTCTAAAATCAAACAATTTGTTTATTGAGATTCAACGCTATCGAACGGCATAAACAACATGTTACGCACTATGCAATGAACCCATTCCATGCATACATTCTATTCCCTCCATTCCAATTATTTATTTTTAAGATCTAATTATCTAATTCAGTAAGATTAAAAAAATAATTAATTTAAGTGATAATAATAAATTTATTTTTTTAAATTATTTTTTTATTAATACTCTTTTTTTCTAGTTATTTATTAATACATCCTCTTTCCTTTTTAATAAGAGTATTTTTATTTTAAAAATAATTAATATAAAACAAACATAATTTGAAACTTTCATCTTATAAAAGAAACAAAGTTTAAATATTCTCTGCATAAAAAAAAAAGATACTATACATATTCTTGCGTATTTAAATATAACTAGATAACTCCCCTCGCCTCGGTTAGTATAGGGGTAATTTACTCGTCTAATTGACGCTTACTCATTTGGTCTGAAGAAGAAAAAACACATTTTTTATTTTAAATATAAAATATATTAACTAATCTTATCTTATTTAATGTTATTATCTTTTAAAACATTCTTCATTTAATTGATGTATTAATTTGAATAACTTTTTTTTTATTCTTATAACCCAATGAAGGATATATTAAAAAAATTAATACAATTAAACGTAGTTAAATAATTAACAAAGTTAGAATAACGTGTGTTTTTTTCTTCTTATAGTTAAGATAAGAGGAAATACTTTTTATTTCGACTCCACTTTGGTAATTTCCTAATAAAAAGAAGAAACATCTGCTAAAGTTCGCATCTTTTTCCCTTTGACAAGTAGCTTTTATATTCGTAAGTTGTGACCTTTATTATAGCTTTATTACATTTTGTATGAAAATTCATAAATTATAGAAACTATGCACTTCTCAAGTGAAAATGACTATGAATATCCGCAAGAAAGATATGGATAAGTAACTCGCGGAAATTGACAACACAAACACGACCTATTTATTATATTATCATTATATAAATATACTTCACGAATATAGTGAGATGCTATTATCTCCATCTACTTGATAGATGCACCGTGCATTAAATATATAATTTTAAAATTACAAATAATCCACTTAAGAAATAAAAAATAACTAACTTTCATTAATATTTTAATTTAATTCACTTAAAATTAAAAGGAAATACTGCATGTTTATTAAACAATATTTTACATAATTTTTCATATTAAATACAGTAATTTTAAGACTTTTTTCTTATATTTTAAATTAAACTTAAATTCTTTTCCATTTGAATATATATATTCTAAAATGGATAACCAGTATAAATTTATATTTAATATTTGGGTTTTTGTTGCGTTTGGATGAATTTGCTTTCGGTGAAGTTTGATAAATTAATAAAAAATCACATTTGTATTTGAATTTAAAAAAAAAAATCTGTAAAAAAATAAAATAAAAATAAGAGCAAATAACATTAAATAAACTTTATATTTTAAAGAACTTACACATTAAATAAACTAGTTAAAAAACCTAAAAGGAAGAAAAAAATCAACTCAATCCAAATGAATTTAGATCCAATTAGGCCAAACCATATTCAGATTTTAAATCAAAACACTAAAAACTTTCGGTGACTTTTCAACGAACACTAAAAACTTTTTAACTATCGTCTAGGAGCATTCGATTTCGATCTGTTTCGTTTCGTTTTCAACAAAATCGATTTAACTTTATTTTCTTCTTTTCGAGTATCTACTACTATGTATTACGATTTAACAGTAACTTTTCAGTACCTTACTTTTCCTATGAACCTTTCCATTTTTCTTTTTTCTTTTACAAAACAAGCCTTCAAGTTCAAGTCACGAGAAAGAGAGAAAGAAAACGAACCTCTATTTTGCGGCGTTTATCTTCGGCGTGTTTGCGTTTGACGAGATCCGCGGCCCAGCGGAAGCGCCTTCTAGGGTTCTTGACCAACCACGCTGCGGATCTCCATTTCTCCAACGCTTCGATGGAACGATCCTTGTGACTCAGCTCGAACTCCTCCGGGTTCAGAAAACTCGCCATGTTGCTGTTCTCCGAACAAATCACTCTGCAATTGCATTCATTGGTAACCAACCATCGCTCGCTTTAAGAATATATTATATATTATGTATGCGATTAGGATTGGAATATTTTATTGTACCGATCGAGTAGTAATGGGCACTGGCAGTGGTGGAGCCAGCCACGGCGCGTAAATGAAATGAAACGACGAGATTTTGCGGACGGAATGTCGTACAGTATTGTTGGATTGAGCTTTGAATATAAAAAGACTATCTATATTAATAATAAAGAAAATACTATCAATACTATCATTTAATCTATATATTTTATTATACTATTTTATTCTTTATTAATTTTAAAAAATTTATGATTTTTCTCTTTATAATTTATACGAATAGAAAATATTTTGTCTTTTATTAATTTTTTTAATTCTAACTGTTGTTTTTTTATTCTTAGTTAAAATTTAAGGAGTCACACAAACTTGGGATCCATATTTACAATTGTATTTCTCTTATTTTGCGATTGACTTTGCTTGACCTAGTTTTTCATTTAAAAAATATTTTAAAGTTAAGTTTAAAATAAAAAGTTAAAAGAGAAAACAAATTCTTAATTTATAAATAATATCTTAAAAAATTAAAATAATATCTCATAAATTTGAAATTACAAATTCCAATTATTTTCTAACAATCTCTCCCTTAATTAAAAAAATAATAATTTCAGTTTTCTTCACGTTTTTGCTCTGCTCAAAGTTTAATATGTTTCCCATTATGCTACCGCCATTGAAAAATATTGCTTAACTTTTATATCACCAAGATAACTTTTGACACAAGGATCCACCCAGATCCTTGTTGAATATATGGGGAGTTGCAAGAAGAAGTTTGATGTTTGCTGGAAGATATTTTTACTTTTTACATGCCCAATCAAGTATAAAGGCATTTGCAACTTGTTTGAATTTGATTCAAATTCGTTACTTTGTGATCCTTGCATTGCATGTGCATTTTGCATAAACATGCATTCATGATTTCATTAAAATAAGAAAACTATTAAATGATTTCAAAAGAATCTAAGTTCTCATGGTTAAGTTTTTGGAAAAATGAAAACCTAATGTTTTAATCGATTACATTGTATTTTAATCGATTAAATATTTTTGTTCCAAATCTGGAAAAGCCATGAAGAATACTTTAATCGATTGTCATGATTCGTAATCGATTACAAAGGCTTATTGAAAACTATGCATTGCTGCTTTAATCGATTACCATTAATCGTAATCGATTACACAGGCTAAATTTGAAAACTATGCATTACTGCTTTAATTGATTACCATGAATCGTAATCGATTACACAAACCTATTAGAAAATTGTGTTTTGCTGCTTTAATCGATTACATTGCGTAATAATCGATTATTTTGTTCATAAACATTTTTCCAGAAAGCTGAGGAACAATGTAATCGATTATTTAGTATCTTTAATCGATTACATATGACAAAATAATCGATTATACCAGCGGATTAATTGATTATTGTCAGTTAAATCAATTTTATATAAAGCTTGTGAGTTTGTTTTCTATAAATAGATATTGAACGAATTATTCAATACATATGAGTGACTTACCCAAAAGACACTAAGCTTTCCAAGAGTTCAAGAGACTGATTACTGAGTGAAAAACACATCTTGTGAAGATCAAGATTTCTGAGTTTTTTTGTGAAGATGTTTTAGAGAAAATAAGTTTTTCAAGATATTGATTCTAACATTAGAATTCATATAACCTGGAATGTGTGGTAATCCTAATTCATTTTCATTCATTCATTCATACATGAATGATCACATGTTATGTCTATCTTGAATCTTTCTTTTTAAGCGTTTGTGATTTTTGTATTCTTTTGTGATAAATCAATTTGATTCTATCAAGCTTTCTAGAGAAGGGTTCTCTAGGTGAAAGATTTGAGTAGGGTTCTCAGAATCTTGGTGATTTGTTTTCTAATAGGGTTTTAGAATTTAGATTCTTTATCTAGGATTGATAAAGATAATCACTTGTAAAGGATATTTTGATTTAGTGAAAACTCTGACCTAGTGTTGGTTGAAAGACACTGGATGTAGCCTCCAAGTTTGTTAGGTGAACCAGTATAAATTGTTGAGTCTTTTATTCTAATTCTGTATATCTCTCATTGCTTATATTTGGGTAATCAAGATATAATCAACAATACAAAGTTTCTAGCATTACTTGCATAACAAAGATTGATCTTGGTTGAAAAAAAGTTCTGGTTTGAAAAGGTTTTTAAGTGATACGATCCAGATTTCAAATTCCGCAAATAGTTTCAAGTAAATTTTTTTAAATACCTGTTTTAAACCAATTCACCCCCCTCTTGGTTTATTTGAAGAGTGTTCATTGTATTTTCAATCCTCCATTAGTTTTTTTAAGCTTTAATACTCTTATCTTATTTGGTCACCAAGTGATAAGTGTCATAATTCAGTTAAATTCATGTTTCAAATGCAAGCACTTATCTTTTGATTTCAGAAGATTTGATTATAAATTTGCCCTAAACCTAGTTAAATAGCACCTAATGCTTGTATAAAAGTTGTTGCTTATATTTTGGAAGATTAATCCAATCATGCTTTGTATTTTGATAGATTTCGTGGACTTCCGAAGCTTCCGTATACATAAAGCAAGCAAAAATGACTCATAAAAGCAAACCTGGGAGGTGCAGCAAGCAAATCTGGCCCAAAGACCCTTCTGGAAGTACATTTAACTCGTCCAAGCGAGTAAATGTAGTGTATTTTGCTCGCTTGGACGAGCAACACATGCAAATGGGCCTTCAAATGGCCAAGTGGACGTGCAACTTGCTTCATCAAGTGGGCCTAACTCGCCCAAGCGACCAAACAAAGGCAAAACTGGTCGCTTGGGCGACCAAACTCGACCAGGCCACCTCCTATAAATACCCAAGCACTCCCAAGGCCAAAATCATTCCTCTCAACCTCCATTCTTCTCTTCCTTGCTTCTTCTAAGCTTTTTCTTTAGTTTAGGCTCTTAAATATTAGTATTAGGTAGTTAGGAAAGTGAGAGAAGTGAGATTTAGTGTGGAGACTTTACCGGAAAGAAGCGGTGATGAGGTCCTTCATCAATTCTTCTCTTAAAGAGGTTCTCTCCATGCTTGGTTAGTTTCTCTTATGGATTGGATGTAATCTTCTACTTTTAAATATCTCTTTTAATATTTATTTATGCATAAGTCTTTTCTATTTATTATTGGTAATTTTATTTCGTTCTTAATGCTTGATTCTACTTGATCACTAGTTTCATGAAATTGGATTCTAAATTTAACTGGAAAGTACTCTTAGGATTTGAACTGAATAATTTTACTCTTTACGTTACGTTGCTAGGAATAGAGCATAACGTTTAGATTGCAAATAACATGCAATTATGATTGTAATGCTGGGTTATTTACTTCGTATGCGAGAGATCGATATTCGGTAAATATCCTTAGAACTTGATTGCGAGGGATCGATTCGAGGTTAATTAATGTGTGCATCAGTAATAATAGAAAATGATTTATACATGGTAATATTAATTGGATACCAAGGTATGAATGATGAAATCCAATCTTACGCTTTTTTTTAGTTAAAATCATTTTACTAGCTTCCGTAATCTTTCGTAATTTTTCTTTATTTCCATAAAACCATCAAAACTTTGACCATACTCGTTGTACATAACTATTAAACTGTTAAGTTTTATTTGGATAAATTGAGTAGCACAAGTCCCTGTGGAGATGAACTTTTATAAATTTTGTAACTTACAATGACAATTGGTACGTGTTAGACTTTTGGCAAGTGTACCAATTGTCGTTGTAAGTTACAAAATTTAAAAAAAGTTCGTCTCCACAGGGACTTGATTTTTACTCAGTTAATTCAAATAAAGCTTAACAGTTTAATAGTTATGTACAATGAGTGTGAACGGAGTTTCATGTAGTTGTGGATTAACAGAAATTATGAAAATTTAGAAGAAACGGAAATAATAAACTTAGTACGGAAGATTACGGAAGGTTACGAAAAGTTACGAAAGATTACGAAAACTAATAAAACGGATTTGATTAAGTTAAGAACGTAAGATTGGATTTCATCGTTCATACCCTTAGTATTCAATTAATATTACCATACATAAGTTATTTTCTTTTATTATTGATGCACACATAAAATCACCCCAAATCGATCCCTCGTATTTGAAAATCCTAAGAATATTTATCAAATATCGATCCCTCGCATATAAAAATAAATATCCCAACATTACGATTATATTTGGTGCTTATTTGCAATCTAAACATTATGCTTTATTCCTAGCAACGTAACGTAAAGAGTAAATTAATTCATTTCAAGTTTTAAGAGTACTTCCAAATTAAACTTAGAACCTTATTTCATGAAACTATTGATCAAGTAGAATTAAGCGTTAAGTACGGAATAAATTTACCAATAATAAATAGAAAAGACTTATGCATAAATAAATAGTAAAAGAAATACTATAAGGGTAAGAAGATTACATTCAATCCTTTGGGAGAAGCTAGCCAAGCATGGACAGAACCTCCTTAGAAAAATCAGTGAAAGGATTCATCATCGCTTTCTGTTTCGGCAGAGTTTCCACACTAATTTTCCCTCTCTCACTAGCCTAAACTATATACTAACAAGGATTAGAGAAGCAAGAAGCTAAGGTACAAGCTTAGAGCAAGAGAAAGAAGAGAAAATTGGAGTAACAAGAAGTGTTTTGCCTTAGGAGGGTGCTTGGGTATTTATAGGGGTTGGTCTGAGCGAGTTTGGTCGCCCAAGCGACCAATTCCTTCATGAAATACTCGCTTGGGCGAGTTAAATGCAACTTGCAGCCCACTTGCACGTCCACCTGGCCTTCAAGTGGCCCATTTGCTGATGTTGCTCGCCTAAGCGAGCAAAATACACTAGCTTAGATCGCTTGGGCGAGTTAAATGCACCTCCAGGAGCTTCTTTTGGGCTTTTGGGCTAAATTGCTGGCTGCACCTCCCAGATTTGCTTCTATTAGTCATTTTTGCTTGCTTTAAAATTACGGAAGCTTCGAAATTCACGAACGCTAGCAAAATAAAAAAAGAAAGTTTGGATGAATCTTCGAGAAACATAAATGCTAAGTGCTCAATATAAACTAACTAGATTAGGGCAAATTTTGATAGATATTCTTAGTCAATAAGACAAGATAAGTGCCTTAAATCCGAATTTCATTAAGATATGACACTTATCAGTACGCTTGCCAAAAGTCTAACACCAAGTCACAAGATCAATCACCTTTGATACCACCGATAAGAAAAACACATACATCTTAATTACGACAACAATGAGAAAGAACACACAATGACAAAAGGTAACACCATCAAGAAAATTAAAAAGATCACAACTTTATTTAACGTGGTTCAACCCTTCATGCTTACATCTACAACTTTGTTTAACGTGGTTTGGGCCTTCATCTCTACATCCACAACCACATCACAAGTGTTCTCGACAAACTTATAAATCTTCCTTCACATGACTCCCCTCCTTTCTCACATACGGTGGTGACCCCCTATCCAGGTTGGATATTTTTTGTTTTCTCATGAACATCTATTTATAGACCTAACATCATAATCTTACAAGAATAAACAAATCCCTAATTTACAACTATTCTTTAAAAATCTAAACAATAAGCTAAAGATTTGAAATTACAAATTCAACTTGTTTCACAACAAAATATATACTCAATAATAAGAATATGATATTTAGACTATGTTCAAAAATAATTGAAACTTAGTCAGTATTGAAAGTTGAAAAGATAGTTTATTAAATTTTAAGTGTTCGATAAAATTATTTGTTAAAGTAACTAGAAAATGTAAAATGACAAAAATAAACATATTTTTATATAAATTTCAATTTTATTTTTGAGGTATTATAATTTTATTTTTTAATTAAATTTAAACTCTTGTAATTTTTATTTATAGATAAATTATCATTGTCAATTTCGTGAAGTATAATATTGAAATAATAAATTAAATATTATAAACAGTAAATTGGTTAAAATAAAATAGTGTAATATAAAAAATGTAGGAGGAATGAGCGGAAAAAACAAATAAGTAATAAATCTATGGTTTATTTAAAAAGGGTAATAAGAAAATTTAATAAATAGTTTAAGGATAATAATGGAATAAAATATAAAACGTTAGAAGTTTGAAATTGACGTTTTAAAAAATATTACCTCAAATAGTGTTTCAAAAAATATTAGACATTACTAAAAGAATAGGTTTATCGAACAGTCAACTAACGAAGTTTTTTTTATCTAGAAATGTCAAAACGGATCATCCTAACCCACACTGGTCGAGCTTTAAAGGGACTAAACGAACTCGACTCACCTTTTGGTGAGCCATGAAAATTCCAATCCAGCTTGGTCCACTACATGTTGGTGAATTAGGCTGGTCGGCTCACCAAATTTTTAAAAATAAAAAAGTCAAAAAATTTAAAAATAATAATAATTTTCTTTTTTCTTTTAAAAAAGTGATATTTTTCTCATCAAAGCATTTCTTAATTCAAATTACAAATAATAAGCAACATAATAATAATAATAATTAAATATTAGGTCATTGTTTATAATTATTTTGAATTATATTGTGTTACAAGTTATATGACAAAAAGGTATGAGATTATTATGCTTTCTCTATTATTGTATTTGCACTTTTTGATGTACATTGTAATTTATGGTTTGTGTAGTAACAAATAACTATATATTTTTAGTGTCTTAAGCTTCAAAAGTTATTAATCATATATTTGTATATAATTAGAATCCCATTAAAATTAATTAGATCCTGCGGGGTGAATTTGAGTTTGCATTTTGGAAAAGTGTGAAGAATTTTGAGTCACTTAATAGACAAAGAAAACTTGTATTGTTTAAGTTTAGTTTCGGACCATCTATTTTGTTTACTATAGACTAGATTTTGATCCATGCGTTATACGGAATAAGTAATATATTTTAGAATTTTTATTTAAATTTTGTGTAATATATAATTTATTAAATATTCTTTTTATAATTTCAAACAATATTTATTCCCATTTACTATGTTTTTGCATACTTTCTAAGTTTGTAAAATAAAATATTCAATAAATTATTTTAAGTTAGGAAAGAGAAAATCATAAAACTTACATTCAAATTAAAATTATTTAATAAAAAACATAATAATTTAGATATTAATGTGATTATCCACAAATTATTCATCCTGGGAATTAAGTGAAAAAT
>PYAF01005120.1:8885-29997 GCA_007407185.1 Glycine tomentella | reverse complement strand
TATAAGGATATATTGGTCATTTGGGTAAATGTTCAGGGCATTTTAGTCATTTGTTCTAGGGACCTACTTGTCATTTGTGAAATTGTTCAAGGACATTTTGGTCCTTTCCAAAAATATCCCAGGGCATTTATGTCATTTATCTAAGAATGCATATTTCTAAGAAAATACATAGATGCAAGGAAATATGGGGGTGTTACAAGACGAGCTTCAAGTTCCAAGAAAAGGTGGCTAGCTCGCCCAGGCGAGTAAAAACAGGCAAAAACACTTGCCTGGGCGAGTGGACTCAAGCAGGAGGCCAATTCCTATAAATAGCCATGCAAACTTGGAGCAAATTCATTCAATTTTGAAAATTCTCATTCCTGGGACAAGATTCTTAGCTGTTGTGAGTGAAATTGCTTAGGATAGTGTTAGGGGGAATGAAAGAAGTGAGAATTAGTGTGGAGACTCTGCCAGAAAGAAGCAGTGGTGGTTCCCTTCATCAATTCTTCCATTAAGGAGGTGCTTTCCATAATGATTGTCTAGCTTCTCTTAAGGATTGGATTTAATCTACTTACCCCTATGCATCTCTTTTAATATTTATTCATGCATGAATCTTTTCTACTCCTTATTGGTAATTTCATTCTGTCCTTAATGCTTGATTCTACTTGATCATTAGTTTCATGAAATTTAATCCTAAGATTGACTGGAAAGTACTCTTAGGGTTTGAATTGAATGATTTTACTCATTACGTTACGTTGCTTGGAATATGGCATAACGTTCTAATTGCAAATAGCACACGATTATGCTTTTAATACTGGGATATTTATTTGATATGCGAGGGATCGATATTTAGTAAATATCCTTAGAATTCTCAAATGCGAGGGATCAATTTGGGGTAATTTAAATGTGCGCATCAATAAGGATAGAAAATGATTTATGCATGGTAAAGTTAATTGAATACTAAGGGTACGAACGACAAAATCCAATCCTACACTTTTCTTGAATTTAACTAAAACTCGCTTTATTTGCTTTCATAATTTCCATAATATCAAACGTACTAAATCCATTAGATTTTCATTCTCTTTATATTCAAATTTTCTGTTATTTCATAATCAAATGAACTTTCACTTACACTCTTTGTACATAACTATTAAACTGTTGAATTTTATTTGAATTAACTAAGTAAACTCAAGTCCCAGTGGAGACAAAATTTTATAAATTTTGTAACTTACAACGAAAAATTGGTACGGTTGCCAAGAGTCTTAACAGGTGTATCAAATCACATCTGAAATCTTATCTCTCTCAAGCTACCCAGAATCTCTATTTCATACTATGTTTTCTTCTCTTTGTTATTGATTCATCCTCTGGTTCTTTCTATTCTTCAAACCCAAACATTATGTCTACCTCAAAAAGAACCAAAATCAGTAAAAGAAAGGCTGGAGAATCTTCCAATCCAGCTGTGAGCAGACTGAATTCGTGGTTCCCTAATCAAACTGATAGGATGAACTACATGCAGTTCAATGCCTCCCAAGTACCTTGATCTTAATTGGTTCATCAATGAGGGTTTTCAATTCTCTGCTCTGTTGGAGGCCCAAGGATTGAAAAAATTCCTTGAATTGAAGGGTACCTTTTACCCAGAACTAGTGAAGGTGTTTTACACCTGTGCTAAAGCCAGCATGGATGGGGTGCTTCGTTTCCAAGTGAATGGAGTTCCCATGGTGATTGATGAAGAAGTATGGTTAGCTGTGGCTAGTATCTCCTCTAAAGGAGTGAGGAGGTTTGATGAAGAAATTGGGGGCTACAATAAAATTGACACATACATAGGTATGTTGTTGAATCCCCAAATGAGGCTAAAGACAAGACTTGGTGTTGGGAATCTGATTGGGGAAGATAGGTTGATGCATTACATTATAACCTACATCCTTACCCCTAGGTCTACAAAACCATGCCCAAATCACTAATGATGATTTACAATTGATATATGGCATGAAGACCTCTACTCAGATTAACTGGGTTCTTGTTTTTATTGAAACTATGCTGAAAGCTTCTAGATTAATCAGCTATCATTTTCCATATGTTGTGTTAATTTCTAGGTTCATAAATTACTTTAAGATTGATGTCTCAAATGAGATTGTAGACAACACCACAAACATCATCAATCTCATCAAAGAGAAGCATCTCAACAAGCTTGGATTAATCAAGACACTTAAAGGGTAGCTTATGGCTGGAGAACAAGCTCCACAAGAGGGAGCTGACTGTGATAACCCTAAGTTATGGAATGGTTGGCGCCTTACCCCCGTGCGATAGCGCGGGGATTCATCTCAGAAAACCAACACAGGGGTGTGGCGCGGATGGCGCCAGGCTGGCGCGATCAGCGCCAGGTCCTCTGGAAAATGGCGCGAGTAGCGCCAAGGTGGCGCGAGTGGTGCCACAAGCCCTGGAGGTTGGCGCGATCAGCGCCGGAGTGGCGCGGTTATCGCCACGGTCTCTGGAGCTCCACGCGATTGGCGCGGGTATGGCGCGAGTCGCGCCACCTGCACCGCCATAGTGGCGCGAGTAGCGCCAGAGGTGGCGCGGATCGCGCCAGAGCTCGGGCAGGCCCAGTATAAAGGGCATATCGCGTTTTTGGGAAGGAAAAATCCCTTCTTCTTCCTCCCAACGCCCTGGACCTCCATTAATGAGTTTTCAAGCTCCCTAGAACCATATTTGTCAGCCTAAATACGTCCCTGTGACTTAGAAACGTGTTTTAACCGATTGAAAGCTAAAAACCTTCATCAATTCCTAAAATTAGAGCAAAATCTCAACCTTCAGAGAAACCTCAGAACCTTGAGTGAGGGCGAGGACCAGAGGCGCAGAACGGACAACAGAGCTTAGGAAAGCTGTCCTCCAGCCTTGTGGGTCGCCACTGAGGTAAGAACTCTGAATTTCTTCGGTTGGTTTTGAGGTTGAGAAATATGTAGATTTTGGGAATTTTGTTGCTCTGGGGCTAGAATTAGCCCAGAGTTCTGTTGGGAAACCTGATTAGAATTGTCTAATGATGAAGGAATAGCTTTCAGTTTTTGATTCTGATGACTTTGAAAATTGGCTCTGTGAAGGTATAAGTGACCGGTGTAGTGTCACCTGGTTATGGGTTTTGACGTGCATGAGCCATGCCTGAGTTTATGTTGAGCCTGAGAGGCTGTTAGACCTGTGCCTGGGTTGAAGGCAAGACCGTTCTAGAGATATTCTGTATTTTTGGGCCATGAGTTAGAAATATGATATGTGTTGAGTCTGTGATGACTCAGTGGCCCTGATACCAGTTTTGATATACTTGTATGCTCTGAGAAAAAGCTTTGTGTGGGCAGAATTAATAAACCCTAGGATAGGGGATTTCTGATCCGATTCATTTTGTGAGTGAATGTGTGTGATATGGTTTTGATATGAAACTGCTTATGCCTTGATTAGGCATTGAGTCTGAGACTGTTGGCGGTGGAAGCCACAAACCTGGGAAGGAGCTACGAGCTGAAACCTTACCAGGTAAGTTCAGTGTTCTCTGAGGATGAATTCCCGTTTTGGTTGCACACCACACTCCTGGGGAGTGTTGGTCATGATTCATAATGTATGCATTTGGTTGTTGCATTCCTCAAATTGATATGTATGCATTTGAAATTGATTATGCTATTATTGAGGCGTTGAGGGTTCTCCGCCATTTGTTCTAGGGGCATCGAGGGTTCTTTGCCCATGCTTTAAGCGTTGAGGGTTCTCCGCTCGGCATTGAGGGTTCTCTGCCATATAAGTTAGGCGTTGATGAGATCCGCCAGGCGTTGATGAGATCCGCCATGTTTGGATGCTTGTTATATTGTTATGAGGGCCAGTGGGCCATTTGGTTATATGATTGCCTTGTGTGTGCTTTGTGGATAGTGGGCCAGGGTAGGAATGATTTCCCAAAGACCCTGAGCTTACTGAGATATGTTATCTCACCCGTATGGGGCTTACATGATTTCAGGTGATCTTACTGGCAGAGAAGAGCAGTCTCAGGGCAGGAGGCCCAACTGAGACTAGGCTACTTGTACCAGGAGCTGGATAGCTCTGTTTTGATTATTTTGATGCTATATAAGTTCTGTATTCCCTCATGAAGGGTTCATATTCTTTTGTATCACCACGGGTTGTGTGGTGTGGACTGTAGATACTTATATGTATATGTACAGAACTTTGTTATATATGAGATATGACTTTTCCCTGTTATATCTGTTATCTGCCTGTATTATGTACGTTGTATGGCCTTTGATAGATAATTTGAGAAACTGGATCAGAATGAGTTTGTATTGTACTTTACTGTTGTGTTATTCCATACATAATGAATCAAGAAAAACGATTCTTTACTTCCGCTGACGACTATTTGATGATAATTAAGCGCCACACTGATATTATTAATGTTAACACACCGGAGGCCTACGGGGTGTTACACTGATGAAGGTGAAGAAGTTGAAGAAGAAGAAGAAGCTGCTCCTGCTCAACAACAATACACTCTATTTGAATCATTGATGATTCAAAAGATGGATGTTGTGCTTGCTCTGCAACATGATCATAGGGTTGAAACACAATCTTCTTTGGAAGAAATTATGTACTTCTAGGCTAGAGAATATAGAGAATAAGATGGCTCTCAAAGATTCTGACTTTCTCTAGTTTAGCTTGTTTAGTTTGTTTGCTTTTACGGTGTTTCTACTTTCTTCATTCATTTGTTATGTTTCTTTTACTCTGTTGTTATGTTTCTTTTGTATTACCCTCTTGATTAATGAATAACTTTTTTCTGTTCTTGCTTATCTTATGATCATCAATATTAATTTTTTGTCTTTGATAAGCCAAAAGGGGGAGAAAAGGCTTAAAGAACATGAATATATTGAATAAGGTCTTAAGGAAATATACATACTTAAAGGGCTGTACTTAAACAAAGCTATAAAGGATATACATGTGCTCTTTATCTTAACTAATGTATAATTACATAAGATAGGGGGAGCATATTGAAAACAATAGGAATACCAACAATAACCAAGAGGGGGGGTGAATTGGTTTAAACTTGGTCTTTTAAAATTTATTTATAAAATTAGAGTTAAGGATCTTAATCACTTTTAAACCAAGAATGCTTCAAATCAATCAAATCACTCAGCTTAAGAAATCAATTGCTTAAAACAGAACTTGTTGAGTAATGATAATAAAACCAAGAACAAATGAACAAGATAACTAGTAGAGATTAAGGAATAGAAAATCAACACAAGAATATATACTAGTTCACTTCTCAAGAGAAGCTACATCCAGTTTCTTCTAATCAACACTAGATTAGAGTTCCACTATTATAAATTTCAGTTCTTACAAGCTTTACACCAATCCCTCTTTATCAACCCTAGATAAAGAATAGAAATCTAAAACCCTATTAGACTTCTAATGATTAAGAACCAGAGAACACTACTCTGTTCTTCCCTAGAGAACCCTACTATAGCACAAGCTTCAAAGAACTCTTTACAATAGCAACTAATAACAAAAATTGCAAAAATGAACTTACAACCAAAGAGAATGGAGAGAAAGAACCTGATGATCCAATGAATATGAATGTATATGGTTTACCAATTAGGATTGAATTGAAGAAAAAGAATTTCAGAACATGCTCTCCAAAACTTCTTTGAAAAGTCTTGCCCAAGAAATCATTCAATACCCATGAAGATTAAAGAGTGGGGCAAGAACTTAGTTAACCCAGAAAATCACTTTCTAACTTTGAGAAGGCTTGTGTGTATTCAGAAAATTCAAAGTATTCAAGTTAAGTTTCAAGACAAGCCTCACTCATATTTATAAAAGCTTTTTGTAACAGACAGTAATTGATTACACGCGCCAAATAATCGATTAAAATGACTCATGTAATAGATTAAATTATCACTTAATCCATTAAAGTGTTCAAGGCTGAATTCTGGGTTTAACAATGAACAAAATAATTGATTAAATCGAGCTATAATCGATTAAGGCAGTTCTAAAGCAACTTGTGTAATCGATTACAACAGTGAAGAATGCTTTTCTGGATAGCTTATTGAATCGATTACAATTTATGGTAATCGATTAAAGCAACAACACATAAATTTTTTGTTTTACACTATGTAATCGATTACGAAGGATATGTAATCAATTAAAATATTCTTCAATGCTTTTCCAGATTTAAAATCGAAGCAAATAATAGATTATACTGATGTGTAATCGATTAAAACAGCAGATTACATTTTTTTCAAAAAACATTACCCATTTAGTCCCTTTTCAAAATAGCTTTGATACTTTGATGAAAACATTTAAGTATGTAAATAATTATGTGCATGCAATGCAAGGATCAAAAGATTGGCCTCTCATACAGTTCATTTTGAATTATAATCTTCAAGGTATGTGAAAAGTTCAAAACAATCTTCCAAGTCATAAGCTTCATTCTTTTTGTTGCTCCCCCTATATCCAACACATATAAATGTAAAATGTTTATTCAAAGCACGCTTAACACTTGTCTTGGAAAGAAACTGATTTCATTTTCAGATATCAAGTATAAGCTCCTGGAAATCAACTCCTTTAAAAGAACTTCAAGGTTCAACATGTTCAATTGATGTTTGGCATGATTAAAGCCAAAAAGGGGGAGATTGTTAGATACAGGGGGAGCATGAAGGTGGATCAAGATACATGCTAAAGATGAATGAGTGTTTTAGCTTTGTACATGTCATTCAATTGAAGGCATTTGTAATTGCTTGATGTAGGAGAGAATCATCCTATGATCCTTGCATTGCATAAACATTCATTTACTTGCATTCATGATTTTACAAAAGCACATGGTTTATGAAAAAGGTTTAAGATTTCATGATTGTATCCAAGTCAAGGTTTCATGATTTAAGTTTTTGGAAAACCTTTTTGAACTGTGTTAATCGATTACCACATATTGGTAATCTATTACTTAAGTGGTAAAGAACATTTTAATAGATTATAACCACCAAGTAATTGATTACTTAGTATAAATATAGAACATGATTTGACTGTGATAATCGATTACCATTTATATGTAATCAAATACTTATTTCATTAGTATAAACACATAACATGATTTGACTGTGATAATCGATTACCATTCATATGTAATTGATTACTTAGTTCATCAGTAAAAATACAGAACATGACTTGACTGTGATAATCGACTACCTCTTATCTGTAATCGAATACTCAGTTCATTTTTGAAAAGAAGTATCCTTGTAGTAATCGATTACAGGTCAAAATAATTGATTACTTTGTTCATATATCCTTTCCAAAAAACTGAAGAACATTTTAATCGGTTAAGTTTATTTTTAATCGATTACAAATGAAAATTTAATCGATTACTTGGGCGATTTAATTAATTGCATTTAGTTATATAAGTTTGTTATAAATAGCTAGTGAGTTCTTTGAAACTTACAACACAATACTCTATGAAAATTTCAAAGTTTTCATAAGCCTTCTGAAAGTGAGAAGGGATATTCTGAGTTCTAAAGTTCTTGTTCCACATATTCAAATCTTCATGTTGTATTGAAAGATTTCTTGGGCAAGATTTAAAAGAAGCTTTTGGAGAGGAAGTTCTGAAACTTATTTTTCATTTCAACTCTGATTGGTAAATCATATTCATTCATATTCAATGGATCATCAGGTTGTCTCTCTCCATTAACTTTGGTTGTAAATTCGTTTTTAGAATTTTGGTTGTTTGTGACTATTACAAGGGTTCTTGAAGCTTTTTCTAGAGTGGATTTCTCTAGAGGGAAAGAGTAGAGAAGGGTTCTTTATCTTAATCATTAGAAGTCTAATAGAGATTTAGATTTCTGTTCTTTATCTAGGTTTGATAAAGGGTGATTGTTGTAAAGCTTGTAAGAACTTAAATTTGTGAATAGTAGAACTCTAATCTAGTTTTGATTAGAAGAAACTGGATGTAGCTTTTCTTGTTGAGAGGTGAACTAGTATAAGTTCTTGTGTTGATTACTTTCTTTTAACCTTTTCAAGTTATCTTAATTTATGGTTCTTGGTGAATTCTTTATTACTCAGCAAGTATTTGTAGTTGTTTTCTTGGACTGAGTGATTTGATTGATTGAAGCATTCTTGGTTTATTTGTATAAAGATCTTTTAACTCTGATTTTCTAAGATTTTAAAAAGGCCAAGTTTAAAACAATTCATCACCTTTTGGTTATTGTGTGTTTTCTCATTGTTTTCACTCTCAAGGGTGAGAAGTGAACTAGTATATTTCTTGATGTTGAATACTTTCTCTTTATCTTTTCTTGCTATCATTAATTGTCATTCATTTGGATAATCTTTTCAGAATCACATTAATATATTTTTCAGCTATTGCTATTAAAGTTTGGTATTTAATTGACTGAAAGTTACCAAAGGGTGTTTTTGTGATACGATCCTTAATACTCTTATTGTTTTAAAGATTTTAAAAGACCATGTTTAAACCAATTCACCTGCTTTTTGGTTATTGTGCATGTTCATATTGTTTTCATCTATTCCCTGGTGTGTGATCATGAGACTCGGGAACTTACCTTCGCCGACCCCAAAAGTACATTTTTTCGGGTTGAGGCATATGTCGTATTTACGGATTTCTTCAAAACACTTATTCTAGGTCTGCCATGTGCTGGGCTATGCCTTGAGATATGACGATCATGTTGTCCACATATACCTCAACATTTCATCCTATCTATTGTTTGAAGATTCGATCGATCAGTCATTGGTATCTGCACTTGTATTTTTTAGGCCAAAGGGCATGACCGTGTAGTAGAAGTTAGCATCCTCAGTAACGAATGTCGTTTTCTCTTCGTTTGGGGCGTGCATTCTGATCTGATTGTGAGTATGGATGAAACCTATCAAACTTCAAGCTTTCTTCAAGGACACAAAGTTGTCCAGAATTCACAAACTAATGGTTTGTATATGTTGATTTCAGAAATGGAAAATGGGGTAAAGGTAAATGATGAAGGTGGATGGCACCATGGAAAAGCTTTCCAATAAGCCTAGGAAGAATCGCCACAATAGCTTGAAGCTATTGATAAGAAACATGAAGTTCTTACACAAGAACAAGAGATAAGTCTCTTACAAAAGAACTCTGCTTTCATTCACATCAGAAAAATCGAGTTAAATGTTTACACTCAGTTGACAGCTTTATATAAAAACAAAAATAACTGACTGTAATCGATTATTTCATCCAAGTAATCGATTATTTTTTAACAAAATAATTGATTATCTCGACCAAGTAATCGATTATTTTGTTCTTGATCTTCTAGAAACAGATGATGAACCAAATTATCGATTATTTCGTTATGTAATCGATTAACACAGAGAGTTTTCATTTTTTCAAATAGCTTTGTAATCGATTACAGATAATTGGTAATCGATTAAAACAAACCAGCTTTGTTTCTGTGTGTAGCTGAACTCCTTGTAATCGATTACAGACTCAAGGTAATCGATTAAAATAGAAAGTATTTGTTTTTGAATTTTTACAGAATTGTTTATAACAAGTGCTGGAATTTATTGAATTAAATTGGACCTGAGAGATAAAAATCTAGCCTTGTCATCCTTGAGTTGATGTGCCTCTTCATACTTGTCCAAGTTAGCTTGGATGTGATCTTGGAGTGCTTGAGTCCTAGCTTTTGTCATTGGTCCTTTAAATCTCACCAAAGGAAGTGCTTCAAACTCTCATTCTAGACCTTTAGCTTGCCATAGACCTCCATCAGATTGTATCCTGAATATGCATCCAGGAAATTCAACACTTGGAACTCGAACGTGCTGTCGACTAGCTTGTTGATGTTGGGCAAAGGGTATGCATCCTTGGGACACACCCTATTGAGATAGATGTAGTCGGTGCAAATTCAACATTTGTCGTTGGCTTTTTTTTTTACCATGATGATGTTGTCGAGCTAGGTAGAGTATCTGAATTCTCTGATGAAGTGGGCCTTGAGTAGTATATTTACCTCCTATCTGATTACCCTGCGTCATTCTTCTCCTATCTTCCTCTTCTTTTGTGACACCGATTTGGTTAGGGGGAAGATGGCTAGCTTGTGGCATATGATGCTGAAGTGGATACCCGACAAGTCAGATGGCTACCAAGGGAACAAGTCCACATTCTTGTGTAGGACATCAACTATTTGTCTATGCTCATGGATGGTGAGGTCCTTGATGAGCTGCATACAGTGGTCGGGTTTGAGTCCGAGCTACAATGTGACAAGTTCTTAGATAGGCTTTGGGCCTTTCCCACTGGTGTCGTCGCATGGGTCCACATTGAATATGCCATCTTGACTTTCTTCGTAGACAATTAGGGTTTGAATTGGAGACCCTTTGTCCACGCTCATGACATGGTTGCTACCACCCGCTGTGGGATAAGGCCGACTAGGCTCTCTAGTGGGAGGATATAGTGCCACTTTCCAGTTTGCAGCATAGCACTGTCAAGCCTGCTTTTGGTCTTCCTTGATAGTCATGATCTCTCTTGTCAAGATTGGGAATTTCATCTTGAGGCGTGTCATGGAGAAGATGGCTCCGAGTTTGTTCAACGTTTTCTTGCCAATCAAAGCAAAATATAAGGTATATCCGTCAACAATTAAATACCTGGCTGTGAAGCTCCTTGAGAGCTGGCCTTGACCGAAGGTGGTCATGAGGTCTACATAACCTCTAGTCTTTACTCTCTCTCCTGCAAATCCGAAAAAAGGCCAGAGTTAGGATGGACTGGGTCTGACAATACTTTGAGCCTCTGAAATGTCTTCTAGTACAGGATGTCTGTGAAGCTACCTTGGTCAATGAGGACCTTGGACACCATGAAATTGGCAATCATGATGGAGACAACCATGGGATCGTCCTGGTTGACAGGGTTGATGCCCTTGAAGTCTCTATTAGTAAAAGTGATGAGGGAGACTTCATGGGGATGGTACGTCGACATAGTTGATGTTGATGTCTCGGATGGCATGGAGATGCCATTTTCAAGACTAACTGGACATCCCTCTGTAGGAAAATCCATCTGCGATGGTGTTGATTACACCTCGAATGTGTTTGTCGATTTCGTTTTCCTGTTCTTGCAAGGTAGATGCTTGTGTCTTTTTTTGTAGTGCCTTTGTCTCCCTCTATCTTCTGCTCTATTCCTTCTTTAGTTAGCATCATGTTTCCTGTGCTAGTCCTCTTGGTGTCCCCCGGGTCTTGCTCTTGCTAGGTGATTGTCAAGCCTCTACACAAACTGAGCTAGATACCTAGCCTGTAAGAGCTCTTCAATTTTATCTTTCAGTGCCCAACAATCTTCTGTATTGTGACCATAACTTTGATGGTATCTGTAGTGTTTTGTTCTATCTAACTTCGGCTTAGGAGGGAGTGGCAAAGGTAGCTTTATGGGTACCTTTGTGTTGAAGACCTCCTCCGGGATAGTAGTTTGATTGGTCGTTAGGGGTGTGTAACGCTCATACCTGGGTCCCTTTGGTAGAGGTTGGCGCTTGTCTGGCTTGTGCTGTTTGTCCGACTTATGTGAGTCGGTCTTCGTACCTCCTTCTCTCTTGTCGCGCTTTTGTACGGCTTGTTGGACCTCGTCTCTGAACCTTGACATCTTGTCCATTTGGATGTAGCCTTTAGCCTGTTCGTGTCTTTGTTGGTGTAGAGATTTAATGCCTGGTGAGGAATGCATCCAGATGTTCATTTGCATCGGTGGTTCCGTCGAACCATTGTAGGTTGTGCTATTTCCAACCTAAGGGTAGGTCAGCTTCCATGATGCGATCGACAAAAGGGTTTCGACAGTTCATCCGTCCTTTATGGCAGTGTATGTGTGAGAGACTGGCATTGTCTTGGGTGTTGATGGTGTGTCGGGGGTGTGATTTCCCTTGATTACGCTCATTCATTGTACAGGCAAAGGGCTTGTCACCTTGGGGGCGTCTCACACGACCCTCTAGCTGGTCATGGTCAGCCTTCAGCTTTCAGAGTTCCTCTTCATGGTGTCGCTCCATCTCCACAATATGCATCTTGAGTTGCTGGAGAGTGTTTGTGTATGGCATGGTTTTCGGGGCAGGATTGGAGCTTTTAAGAGGGGTCTCACGTTTGATGCTAGACCGCGTGCTAACCATTGGTGCAAAAGAGAGGTCACAAGATAAGTTTTATCGCGTGCTAACCTAGTCCCTCTTATTATAACTCAAAATCTCTCTTTATATTCATTTATTTGCTTTCTTATAAAAACAAAAATCATAAAAATATTTAAATGTTCTTTTTAATCATCTCTATTGTTAGTTCAATAAACTTGACTAATTGAGAATACAACTGATCTTTTGGGTTTGATATCTAGACTTTCAAGTCTACTGTTATTACTGCATAGGATACATTTGCCCTTGTGCGAACCTAACATATTTTATGCATTAACAACCCATACGAATAACACAAAATCAGCAAATCCAAAATCAGAATCAGAATTGTTCAAATAATTCATAATAAAAATCAAAATCATTAAGTCAAAATCAACGAAAATAATGAAAAGACCCAAAGAAGCGATTAATTTGCCCTGAGATTTCATTGCAAATCTGTGATGCCAAACACATAAGAAGCAAATGATGAGAGTAACAAATGAGGAGATCTAGCTTTAGATTTCCAATGCTTGACAACGTTGTCGTCGTTGCCACCAACACCATCCCTCATTGCCACTGTCGATGTCTGGAAAGATAAAGAAGACCAACGACAACTTGCACACTCCCCCTATCTCCTATCTCCCTCTCCATCAGTCACCACCCAAAACACCACTGAAACCAAGAAACTACACCCAAACATTCAAATGTCTGAGGTAGTGCCGAGATCATAGATATGGCTGTAGAGGCAATAGATCCAGCCACGGGGGCCTCAAATCTGGTTGCAGTAGCAATGGCTCTTGTCATTTGGGTAAACCCACACAACTCTGGGTCGCATTAGAGACTGATAACAAGTAGTAAACTTCAATGCTTCGAACCACCACACATTACCTCTCTTTTTTTCAACCCAAACCTGCAAAAAAAGGTTGGTGCCTATGATCGTGGCTGGTGTCACCGACATAGTGGGTTGCGATGGAGGTGTCATCGATAGTGGCAAGTGTCGCTGGATGTTATTTTCGATGGTGGGGTGTTTGATTTTATAAAGAGAAAGAGGCAAGTTTACGTGGGGATGGGGGAAGGGCTAGTAAGAGAAAGAAAAGAAAAAATAAAAATTTATTACTAAGCAATTTTTGGTGGTTTTTAGCCACAAGAAAATGTAATAAAATAAAATAACAATATAATTAGTGCCACTTAGGTAGTTAACGGTGGATTTGGACGAAAAGGACCAAAATATTGGATCGAAAAATGTTTGGGGATGAAGACCCGTCTTCAAAAGGTTAAAGGACCAAAATCATAAAACTTGAAAAGTTTGGGGGCCAAAAACATAGTTTACTCCTGTTGCATCTGAATTTCCCAGCCATCTTAAGATTGGTTTTTTCATCATACTATTAAGAAATATAGACCAATCTTTTGAATTGTGTAATGACACTAGACTCACTGTCACCTAATTGAGAAATCATGTTTTGGAAGCAAAAGTCATTTCTGGCAAGAACATTGGAGAAAGGGCTTTCATCCCATGGTTAACATTAATTCCATCAGATCCAAGAATTCCATTTTAGTTTTGGCATAAACTATTTTCAATCGTTGTTTCCTTTGCAATGACAATAAACAAAAGTTAAAGACAATATCTCAAAAATGTTGGAATTTATCTTCTAAGACCAATTTTTTCACACTGACAATTTTACGTGACAATATCAATGGTTACAACACGTGAATGATTGAAGATTCTTATATGTAATGAAGATTGAGATAATTCAAATATCACTTCAAATGTTGTTTATAGAAAAGTCTTTCAAAATCTAAATCAGATAATGTTACTACATATTATTTCCTATAATATATTTCTTATCAAATATAATATTTTGATATTTATTAACAAATTATTTTTTATTTCTTAATTTGGGTCCTTTAACATTGATTTGTGGTTTCAAATTGACAAGTAAATGCAACATGAGATTGAAACATAAACTACTTTGCTATCAGAAACCTATTGCAACAAAGGTTTTTATTTTATTACAATTCAAAATATACTGCATCAAATATTTCTGTATATAAAATCATATATTACTTAATTATTTTTAGGTGTGCTTTCTTTGATCAGGTATTTGGAAGAATAATTGAAAAATTACATATTTGTTTCAACAATTTACATACATTAACAACACTTTGTAACAATAATATTTGTTTTGTTAACAATAATACATATTATCCAACTTTTATTAATTTGAATTATTTTAAATGTTTTACTCATAGTTGTGAAACCCGATTCGGTCATTGACTTGATCGAGGTAGTGGGTCAGTGGTCCAACCATTGTTGAATATAGGGGGAGTTGCAAGAAGAAACTTAATGTTTGCTTGAATATATATATATATATATATATATATATATATATATATTTTACATGCTCAATCAAGTATGAAGGCATTTGTAATTTGTTTAAGTTTGATTCAAGTTCATTGCTATGTGATCCTTGCATTGCATGTGCATTTAACACAAACATGCATTCATAGTTTCATTAAAATAAGAAAGTTGTTAAATGATTTCAAAAGAATCTAAGTTCTCATAGTTAAGTTTTTGGAAAAATGAAAACTTACTTTTTTAAACGCTTAGACAGTGTTTTTTTTATCGATTAAATGTTTTTGTTCTAAATCTGGAAAAGCCATGAAGAACACTTTAATCGATTACCATGATTCATAATCGATTACACAAGCTTATTAGAAAATTATGCATTGCTACTTTAATCGATTACCATTAATCGTAATCGATTACATATGCTAAATTTGAAAACTATGCATTGTTGCTTTAATCGATTACCATGAATCATAATCGATTACACAAGCCTATTTGAAAAACGTGCTTTGCTACTTTAATCGATTACATTGCGTAATAATCGATTATTCTGTTCATAAACATTTTCCAGAAAGCTGAGGAACAATTTAATCAATTATTTAGTATCTTTAATCGATTACATATGGAAAAATCATCGATTACACCAGTGGATTAATCAATTATTGTCAGTTAAATTAGTTTTATATAAAGCTTGGTGAGTCTGTTTTTTATAAATAGACATTGAACGGATTATTCAATACACATGAGTGACTTATCCAAAAGACACTAAGCTTTCCAAGAGTTCAAGTGACTGATTACTGAGTGAAAAACACATCTTGTGAAGATCAAGATTTTTGAGTTTTTCTATGAAGATATGTTAGAGAAAAGAAGTTTTCAAGATATTGATTCTAAGCATTAGAATTCATACGACCTGGAACGTGTGGTAATCCCAATTCATTTTCATTCATTCATACATGAAGGATCACATGTTATGTCTATCTTGAATCTTTCATTTTAAGAGTTTTTATTTTTTGTATTCTTTTGTGATAAATCAATTTGATTCTATCAAGCTTTCTAGAGTAGGGTTCTATAGGTGAAAGATCTGAGTAGGATTCTCAGAGTCTTAGTGATTTGTTTTCTAATAGGGTTTTAGAATTCAAATTCTTCATCTAGGGTTGATAAAGATAATCAATTGTAAATTGCTTGTAAAGAATATTTTGATTTAGTGAAAACTCTGACCTAGTGTTGGTTGGAAGATACTGGATGTAGCCTCCAAGTCTGTGAGGTGAACCAGTATAAATTGTTGTGTCTCTTATTCTAATTTTGTATATCGCTCATTGCTGGTATTTGGGTAATCAAGATATAATCAACAATACAAAGTTTCTAGCATTACTTGCATAACAAGATTGATCTTGGTTAAAAGAAAAGTTCTGGTTTGAAAAAAGTTTTTAAGTGATACGATCCAGATTTCAAATTCCGCAAATAGTTTCAGGTAAATTTTTAAATACTTGTTTTAAACCAATTCACCCCCCTCTTGGTTTATTTGAAGAGTGTTCATTGTATTTTTAACCATTGGGTCACTAATTGGCTCGGTTTGACCTGGTATATATTAAAAATTCAAAATTATATATGTATCTATTATATATAAGTACATAACTAACATTATTTGAGTAAGAAAAATTCATCTAAACTCAAAATCCAAAATAAAAAAATAATCCAATTCTTTTTTTAAAAATTATTTTTTTTAAAAAAATCAATTTTTTAAATACGTGCCGGATCGGACCGATCAACCTAGGATCCGGTGACTGACTCGGTCGGATTTGACCAGGTTAGCTACATAACCGGTCCGAAAGCGGAACCGGACTAGTTAGGCCACCGGGTCCCGATCCAAACCAGGTTTGATAACGCTAGTTTTACTTATTAGTGATTATGTATTTGAATTAATTTTCCCAATTGCCATCTAATCAAATTATGCAGAAAATCATGATTTAATATCAATTGGCTGAGTGTCCTATGTCTTGCATGAGTATTAAATTCGCATTTTATAATTTATATGATATTTTTTTATTATTTTGAATTTTAATATGTTATTAATTATTTAGTTTAAATTTTAATAAATGTATGTTAGTAGATATGTTAATAAATATTTAACTATAGTTTATATACACACATACTCTAGAAAATTGTTGTTGGAGGTATTGTCCTATGTAGGATCCCTTTTACTTTGGTAATGTCTTGCATGTTCCATGTAACGCCTCAATTTACCATCTTGTTATTATTGATTTTTAATAAAAATTCTTTTCGATTTGCTTAAAAATACTAAACCACAATTTTTCATTACTGAGTAATATTCATAATTCTGAAGTAACATATAATAAGATTACAAAAGATTTTTCCTCACTAATTGATATTTATAAATCTGATGTACAATAAAATACATACTGGTATCAATTCTATTACATAGTACAAACAACTAAAACACTCCATAACAAAGAAATACATCTTCAAACATAACCTCTTCAAAATATTACATCTTCAAACAAAATTCTCTTCTTGTCGACAGCTAATAGTCTCTCTTTGCTGTTCATCTGCTCGCCCGAATAAAATTGAGGTCATAGCAGGTGTCAACCACAGACACAAAGTACAAGGTAAGTTTATGATAAACATAATTTAAGCAACATAATATATTCAATATGCAGGTATTATAACACCCTAAAATTTCAAAAACTATGGTCAAAATATTATATGAATTATTCTTGCATAGTTATTGATGTGAATATTAGGTTATGAGAGATTTGATGGTCTATATTTAAATTATTTGGGTGAAATATTAATTAGAGACATTAAGGAAATGTTTGAAGAGAAATGACCATATTACCCTTTCTTTAAATCATAAATTACAGAAATGCCCTTAAGGTGAAAACGACGATAATGCCCCTGGATATTTTTGAAAATTACAACAATGCCCCTAGATATTTTAGTAAGATATTTTAAGATGAAAATTATATAAATGCCCTTCGATATTTTGAAAATGACAAGAATACCCTTACTGTCTGTTTGGATGAAGATATTTAAGAAGGTAATTCATTTTTTTACAGAATTTAAATTGCTTTATAAGAAAATATTTAGTTTGGATAGGATATTTGAAAAGAAATTTAAATTCTGATATTTTTACAGGGTATTTTAATCAGTTAAAATATTGGAATTTTAAATTCTCTCAAAATCTAAGGAATTTGAATTTCATTTTCTCAAAAACGTTTGCTCAGCTCTTGCAACTCATACCTCCTTAATCTTGCAATTTTAACTCCTCCACTCACAACCCTCGGAGCTTCACTCTGTTTTCTCTCATGGTGGTTCAAATATTGTTTTCTCTCTCATGCAGTGTTTGTGTCAATTTCAATCACAATACAGTCCTTTCCACGGAAGCACCTCTTTCCCTAATAACGACGAAAATTTGTCTTTATGTTTGACAAAAACCTTTATCAGCAAACAAACACTAGTGTCACAATCGTAATCATCAGAGAAGAGAAGATCCTGGTTGGAATCGGAAAAAATGGCTAAACCTGGCCGTGGTTTAACACAACGGCGACGAAGATCGATGATTCTTTTTATTTCTTCTCATCTACCTCATATTTGTTATGCTTCTTCTTGTTTTCGCTTTCTAACATTTGGCCATTGTGTTCTTGCAGTAACGAAATTGAAAGGCTGATATTGTTTTTTAATTGTTCAATATTATTTGATATAAAATTAAAATTATTTTCAAATTACTAGATAATTAAATATTGGTTAATGTTTGTTTTTACTAAAGTTAAAGTTAAAATTTAATTTATAAAATACATATTTAAAAATGAAATTTTACATTAAGTGGAAATTGTATTATTCAATCCAAACAATGAAATTCAAATAAAAAAAACAATGAAATTAAATATTAAAAAATAGATAGTGTTTATTTTCTATAAAATATAATATTGAAATTGTATCATTTAAAATATAAAAATGAAAATTTGCATATGGAGAAAATTGAATTATCTTATCCAAATAAAAAAATTAAAATTCAATAAATTTAAATTGATTTATCCAAATAAGGAATTTTAAAAATCCAAGAATTTAAATTGATGCATTTCAATTTTCTTGAATTTCAAATTCTCTTAAATTTTAAAATACTTCATCCAAACATACTCTTAGATATTTTTGACTATATATTTTATAGTGGAAATGACAAATATGCCCTAAGATGAATGATGAATTTACCATAATGCCCTTCAGGCCAAAAAATGACCAGATATCCTTAGAGATTTTGTGAGAACTGATGAAATTACAGAATACTCTTGACTGGCAGAATATCAAAATAGTTTGTGACAACAAATTCTATGAATTTTATAAGGTGACAATTTTGAAACATTAGTCAGAAGAATTCAAGCATTGGAAAAATATGGAAAAATGAGAAATAGAATCTATAGAGTTTTCTCTAAATTGTGGGGTAACCAAATTTATTTAATAAAATGGTTTAGTAATTTTGATTATCACAAATAGTACAGACCAATCAGAATTAAGATAAAAGCAGTCTCGTTTGCAAGGTTGTGTATCACTCTGCTTGTAAGTAATTTAACTGTCATTGAAGTCAGTTTCTGGAAAACTCTAGAGTTTCATTAATTAATATTATTCTTTAGGTAGAAGAGTTCAAATTGAACTTGAACTTCTCCTATGAAATGCTATGTGTAAAGATAAATTCAACTTGAACTTTATTTTCTCTTAAAGAATGCCATATGTGAGGCCATTTTCAAATTGAATTCTTCTTCCTCATGAAAGGTGACATGTGGATACAAGGAGAATCATATAATTTTCTTCACTTTAAGAAAAATATCTTAAGCTTCATAAATTAAAATGATAAGATACAATCATGAAGGCTTAAGAAATATCTAGCCACTTGTAACTCACTATTAATATAGGAATGAGAAAGCTATCATATATGTGCACGAAATGAGAAGAAAAATCTTCTCTTGTTCTCTTGTTAAATCACGTGAAAGAGGAGGAAGAATGGAGAAGTTTCATGGCTTGAAGACAAGTGGAAGGACACTTGGAAGCAAGGTGTTATGTATTGAAAGATATTAATACAAAGTAACATAAAATAAAGCAAAATTCTCTTCCTTTTCTCTAGATCCCACGTGAACAACCAAGAAAAATGGAGAAACTTCAAGAGCTTGGACAAGTGTAGGGACACTTGTAAAGTGGTAGCCAAGTGGAAAGGTAAGTCATTATGGCTTGTGAGATATTTTCTATAAAGTAAAAGAATAATAATGAATCTAGTTAAAACCTAAAGGAATAAGCATAAACTAAGTTAGGATTTAATGAAACAAGGAGAAACTAAGCTAGAATGAAACTAAATTAGTTGGAAGGGTAGAAATGTCCATGAATATTATATCATTTTCCAACTACTATATAAAGGGTGAAGGGGGCATTAAGTGGAAGTCACATTCAAGACTCCACCCTTCTAACACTTTACGTGAAAAGCTCTCTCCCACGTCACCTTCATTTCATTTTCATCCTTTCCTTATTAAAGCCTAAATCAAGTGAGAAGAAGACTCCACTTCTCCTTGAAGATCACGTGAAGAAGAGGCTAACATCTTTAGGAAAAGTTTGCCATGCTTTGAAGGAAGAGAAAGACAAGTTTCATAAGAGATTATAAGGTATGTATGGGGAAGCTTTATGATAAAGATAGTTTAAGTGTTGTTTTGTTTAAATAAGTGTTTGAATGTTCATGTGTTGCTGAGTGTTTCTACAAACCTCTGTACATGAATAATATGATGAGATTCTGTACATTAATATAAAGTTGAGTTCTATATTTTATGTTGAGTTTCTGAGTAAAGTATGTGAGATATAAATTAAAGACTGATGTTGAAAATAAATATGAGATGATGAAAAGAGTTATACCTTAAAGTGAATCAGTCTTATATGTCTCATATGCATATGCCCGGCGGGGGTTAGTCCGCATTATTTGCCTCAAGAGGAGGTGTGTCAGATAGCTGCAGGAACTGAGTTCGAGCATTCAGATAAGAGAGGTCTGAGCTGGGGGTACTTGGTGTAACACCCTTATATTTTCATATACATGTGGATTTTCTGTAAGTATGCATTCCTAGATAGAATGACAAAAATACCCTTGAACATTTTGAAAATGACACAAATGTCCCTTTTGAAAAGACACAAATGCCCCTGGACATTTTGCAAAATGACCAAAATACCCTTTGGCCCTAATAAAGCCATATAGCCTCAGTAATGCTATCAACATTTGACAAACATACATTATGTTTTTAGATAAGGAATTATTAACATTGTTCATAAAGAAAAACCATGAAATAGAATTTTTAGAAATTTTGGAAAATATTTCAAAAAGAATTTAATCTAGACTAATCTGAGTTTCATAAAAACACAAAAAAAGGAAAGATTCAATCTGTGAAATTTTCTCTTAATTATGAGAGGAATAGATTCTTTAATAAAATAGTCTACATTTTGTCAAGTAAAAATAAAATGAACCAATGAGAAATTAGATAAAAATATTAAAAGAAAGTTATGTGACATCTTAAAAATGTAACCAAACTTAAACTAGTTCCAAAAGATTTCTAGGATTTTATTTCTATAAAACCAATTAGAATTAAGCTTCCATAAATTATAGAAGCAATGTTATTTAATTTCAAGACATAAATCAATTTCAATAAAACATTAA
>PYAF01005119.1:39540-51506 GCA_007407185.1 Glycine tomentella | reverse complement strand
TTCATGTTTGATTTTCCAGAAAACCTAAGAACAAAATAATCGATTCATTCATTCCAATAATCGATTAAAGCAGTGCTTGGTTATTTTTCCAAAGTATTTTAGCTTTTCCCTTAGTTTCAGATTAATTACTTAACAACTTATGTGATGCAATGCTTGTATGATGTATGAATGATATGTAACTAAAACTTGGATCATCACAGTGCCTTCAAACCTTTTACATTTAAATCAACAACATCACTTCTTCAAATCTTGATCCATGTTGAAAGCCAAAACCTTCACATCTTGAACCTTGCATGAATCTTCACTTGATCTTCATTCAGCTCCCCCTCAAACTAACACTGGCCACTACCAGAGCCTTAATAGATGTTGAACAGGGAAAACTTGAACTTAGATTAAATGATGAATCTGTTGTATTTAACGTATTTGATGCCATGAAGCATCCAGCTGATGAGCATGATTGTTTTAGGCTGTATGTTTTGGATAATGTGATTTGTGCAGGCATTACAGTAGGTATGATAGCAGCTGGGAGTGAAGAAGATGCAGAAAATGCAGCAACAACAAATTCTGCAGCAAATTATGCAGCAACAGATTATGCAGAAAATTCTGCAGAAGAAAATGTGACCGCCATGGAAAATTATGCAGCAGAAACAACGATTGTTGCAGCAGCAGACATTGCTGCAGAATTTCAACATACAGACGAAAAAGCCACACCTGAACTTGTATTAGAGGAACTGGTGAAAAAGGAGGATGACATCCCAACCGGAGCACCTAAAGTGGAGCTGAAAGAACTACCAAAACATCTGAAATACGTCTTCCTAGGTGAGAATGAGACTTATCCAGTCATCATTAACAGAGGGCTGGAATGGTTTGAGGAAGAGCAATTGCTTAAGGTACTTAAGGAGCACAAGTCAGCTATTGGTTGGTCTATTTCAGACCTCAAAGGTATAAATCCATCCTTTTGTACTCACAAAATTTTAATGGAAATTGATGTTAAACCCATAAGGCAGCCACAAAAAGAAGGCTCAACCCCAGAATGAAAGAAGTGGTAAGAAAAGAGGTTGTTAAGCTTTTAGATGCAGGTATGATTTATCCGATTTTAGACACACCATGGGTAAGTCCAGTCCAAACTGTTCCAAAGAAGGGAGGCATAAATTTATCCGATTTATCTGATTGCATGTGGGTACACTAGATGTGGGCCTGTCAACTCACTGTTTGTGTACATGTGCAATGTCATGCCGAGATCCAGAAGCAACAGTAGGGCGCCCAATGCTCAGTCTGATCCAGTAGGGGTTGAGATGGCTGCCATGCAGCAAGAGTTATCTGCAAAAAGGCAGATTCAGGAGGATATGCAGCGACAGAGAGCTGCTGACATAGAGAGTGGTTTGAGGCCTTGATGAAGGCCCATCAGGAGATGTTAGAGGAGGTCAGAGTCCAAAGGAGGGGTGACAGAGTATCCCCCACACCTCCTGTGCATGAGGTGAAGGAAGTCGCCATCAGACCGGTACGAGTCACCTGAGAGGGGACCGAATGTCCCATGTGGTCACAGAGATAGACGTTGCAGCCAAGGGCAGATGCTTATCATGTTCCGTAAGCATGACCCTCCAGCCTTCTATGGTGGATATGGTCCCGTTCCTGCAGCGAGGTGGCTGTAGGCTATGGATAAAATCCTTGAGGTGATGGAATATCTAGATCACCAGAGGTTGCTGTATGCGACCTATATGCTGTAGGGCGGTGCCATGAGTGGTGGAAGACCATAGCAGCACTGTAGATAGGCCAGGGAGAGGTTCTTACCTGGAAGATGTTTGAGGCCTATTTCCTGGACAAGTATTTTCCCAGGGAAGCTAGAGAGCAAAAACAGGCAGAGTTTAACAGTCTAGTCCAGGGGGGACATGACTGTGGTTGAGAAATTTGGCTAGGTTTGATGAGCTGGCCAAATATGCTCATTTCAGGAGATCCAGGCTAGATGTATCAGGTATATACCCATACTCAGGGGTGTATGCCCTACAGGTCAGCATGTTATAGATGTGGCCAGCAGGGTCACTATGTGAAAGGGTGTCCTGAGGAGGACAATCAGACAGAGAGAATCTCCAGAGGTACCAGACGAGCTGTCAGAGGGTTCTGACCAGAGGTAAGGTATGGGTATATACCTGATACATATACATGTGTAGATGTATGTGTTAGCTCTTCAGATGTAGGATGGAGAGAATCACGCTTCGAGGAAGCGGTAGTTTCTGAGATAGATTGATATGGACCTCCCTAGGAGAGGGGTTTCCTCCTAGTTGGTTTTCTCTGGTTGAGGAGCTCCCAGGGAATTGTTTATAGACCAAGAGGATAGAGGTTGAGGAGCTCCTTCTATACCTCGGAGGTGCCATAGACGTGCGTCCATGTGTAAGGGATAGTTCCTGATGGGACGACACGTATGTTAGCTCAGTTTTCACACTAAGGTTGGCGTTGATGATATCCGCCAGGCGTCGATGAGATCCGCCATATATAAGGGCATTGAGGGTTCTCCGCGAGGCGTTGAGGATTCTCTGCCAGGCATTGAGGGTTCTCTGTCATGTGTATACGCGTTGAGGGTTCTCCGCAAGGCGTTGAGGGATTCTCCGCCAGGCATTGAGGTAGCTCTGCCATTGATGTAGGTGTTGATGATATACGCGATTGATCCAGACATTGAGGAGCTCTGTCATCTATTCATATGTTTAGAGTATGATGATACTCATACGGATATAAGGGCTAGAGGGCCAGGCTAGGTGGCCAGTATGCTTGAGATACGTCCTAGCAGAGGCGTGGACATGTGCTGAGATCTCGAGCAGGATAGCATGGGAGCGATCCATGCGTGAGGACAGTCTTTGACTGTGAGCTGAGTGAGAAGCTCAGAAATATGCGCCTGTCGATGACAGGGGATCATTTGGTCTCTGGTGGAGAGGGACCAAGTTGATGATGATCAGAGTAGCGCAGCGGAAATCTGCGATGCCCAGCCGCAGGATGTGGCTGTGAGGGCTATGTTAGACCAGCAGGACGTCTCTTGGAAGGCACCTGGCTTAGGATGAGCTAAGCCGAATGAGGGTGCATATAGAGAGAGAGCTAGTAGATGTCGTCCTTCTGAGGTTATAAGGACTGATTGGATAGTCATCCAAGGGCCATAGGGATGTGTTGGTATCCTGATAGGATTTCCAATGGCCAGGGATGAGGAAAGACACAGCTGTGGATATGGCTAGTGTCTGACATGTCACTTGGTTAGTGATAGTGACCCAAAGTTACCTCTGGGTGTGAGGTGTTCTTCGGAAGGTTTGGAACCCAGCTGAGGCTTAGGTTAGCCTACCATTCTCGGATAGAGAATCAGATGGTGTGAGCCATCTAGATCCTGGAGGATGTGTTATGTGAGCGTACCTTGGAGCCAGGTATTAGCTGGGTTAAAGGTCTGCCTATGATGGAGTTCCTTGATAATGATAGTTCACATGTTAGTCGAACATGGCACCTGATGAGGCCTTGTGGAGGCATATGGTGCAGGACTCCAGTTGTTTGGGCAGAGGTAAGAGATAGAAATAGCTTCTTGAACCTGAGATGGTTCGAGAGACTCTTGAGCAGATCCGGAGGATCAGAGTTATGTTTGAAAGCTCAGAGTCAATAGAAAGGATAAGGGATCTTAGACACCGAACCCTGACTGTTGGTAAGGGTAATCAGAGGTGTCTAAGGCTGTCTCTGGTCACGGGTGTAGGATGGGCTTTGAGGGAGAGGAGGTTGCCTCCCAGTTACCTGGATGGCATAAAAGTTGCCATGCGTTCCAGTTGGTGGTGTGATAGATACATCACATGTGAAAAGCCCGACAGTGATCAGATTGGGAGAGAATCTGATAAATCCAACACGACCTATGAGGAAAAGCAGGTCCTGGGTAGGACTATGTGTTAGTGGATGGGAGTTTTGCGAACAAAATTCCTAAAAGGAGGGGTGAATGTAAGAACCTTATTTGCGGCGCGGGTGGCGCCAGATCCCGCGCTGACGGCGCCGGGATCCTTGAGTAGAAAACCTGGTTTTAGGTGTGGCGCGGGTCACGCCAGGGTTCCCGCGCTGATGGCGCCAGACTCTCTAGAAGTTGGCGCTAGGGGCGCTGGAAGCGCCATGGTCTCGGGAGGTTCACGCCAGGAGCGCCAAAGTTGGCGTTGGGAGCGCCAACTGGGTTGGTGTGGCCCGGATGGCGCGGGTTTGGCGCGAATCGCGCCACAGGTTCGGCTTGTCCACGCCGTTGGCGTGGAAGCGACGCTGATGGCACCATAGTTCTGTACCTGGCGCGGATTGCGCGGGAAGGTCGGTGGAGACTTTATTAAAGGGGGGTCGCGTTTTGGAGGAGAAGAAATGGTTTTCTTCTTCCTCAAAGCCTCCAGCAGCCATGGGAGAGTTTCCCAAGCTCCCATGACCTTGCCTTATGACCCTAAACGCTTCCTTAACCCTTTAATCCCCCTAGAAACCTAGTAGGAGCTAGAATCCTTCCTCCACATCCTTTGAAACCCCAGAATCTCTCTTCTCTGAGAAAGGCTGAAGAGAACTCAAGTTCGGCGAGGAACGGCGGTGGTTCAGTGACACCAGGGCTTGGGAGAGCAGCCTAGAGGCCTTCCTCATCAGTTCTGAGGTAAAAAACTCGGGTTTCTCCATTTGATTTGGGATTTGGGGGTTTCCTGTGTATAGTGACCCATCTGTGATAGAGCTAGAACTAGCTCTGGGTCCAGTTGAGAGATGTGTTTAGAATGATGTGAGGAGGAAGGATTAGCTTTCAGTTTGTAATTTGGTGACTGTTGGTTTTGGCTCTAGGTTGTGCATGTGTGACTTAGACTGAGTCACTTGATTTGAGACATGCAAGAGCCATGTTGATGGGCTTGTAGTGCCTGTGAGGCCATGAGAACGGTGTCCTGTGATGTGAACCGTTCAAGCCCTGTGTAAACCCTGAGTGATGGGTTGAAAGAGCTTTGAGGCTCACTGATGATAGCTTGTATTGAGTCTGGAATGACTCTGAGGCCATGGATGGATCTCAGATAGACCACTGAGGGTCTATGGAAAGGCTTGAAGAGGATAAGCCTGATGAACCTTAGGCAGATGACCTGGGTGATAGAAGGGACTGAGGTTTCCTTCTCTGAGGCAGCGGATGTCTGCTTGATGAGCTTGTTCATGTTTACCTGCTTGAATGGTCTGTGATGTGTGTTTGTATGCCTTGGTAGGGCTTGACACCATGGGTGTCAGAGGAGCAGACCATCAGTCGAGGCTAGGGCTGTGAGGCACGGCTTGCCAGGTAAGCTCATCGTTCTGGGGTTTTTTCCCTTATTTTTTGGTTGCCACCCAAGTGGGGTGAAGATTGCATGCCATGTTTGAATTATATATATGTTTGTGTATATATGTATATGCATGCAGTTGAGAGGAAGGCCAATGTGGCCTGTTATGTGATTTTATATGTGCTGTGAGCCTGAAAGGCTATAAGAACGGTACTTGGAGTGGAACTCAGACCGTTCTGGAAAGATGAATATATGATGAACCCTAGGTTAGACACTGAGGTAGTGTGAGGGTAATGAGACACCTGATATGGCAGGTGTGAGTGGCCTTGGGCCCTGGATTGATGAACACTGTGAGAGTGTTCTATGATTCTGCGATGGATGCAGACCATGAGATGGTCTGTGATGGAATCTATAAGGTACTGGAGTAGTATCGGGCTAGTTGAGGTTCCCTAGCCAGAGGAAGAGTTTGAGGACTCCCTGGAATAGCTAAGATTCCTTGGGAGGTGCCACTGCTCTCCACCAAAGTCCTAAGGATGGATTGCCCTGCATGGATGTTCCTCCTTAGGCAGTGATGTTGAAAGTCCTAGATGTGATTGCCCTGTAAAGGAGGTTCTTTCCCAGGCCAGTGTATGTGGAAGTCCTGGAGGTGATTGCCCTGTAAAGGAGGTTCTTTCCCAGGCCAGTGTATGTGAAAGTCCTGGAGGGTTTTCCCAGGCCAGATGATAGGCAGATATGTTTTATCTCTAAGAGAGGGCTTCCCGAGAGGATGAGAGCCTAGGGCCTCTTAGATGAGCCATATCTGGATATATGAAGTCCTGAATGGCGGATTTAGGCAATGCTTATGTGGTTAAGAGGCGGTGCCTCTTTGGTATGGAAAGTGTCTAGTGAGAGACACTATGATAGGTACCTCTGTGAGACGGGCATTGAGAGCCAATATAAGATACTGGTGCCATGGTTATGGCTCTGATCTCTAAGAGATGGCTGAGAGAGCCAGGATGAAGTGGGATACCTCTGATGCTGAGAGCATCCGGTTACGGACCTAGATGGCTGGGATGTGTAAAAGCTAGGATGATGTCCTAGGCTTTGTATGTGTGAGCAAGGATGATTTCCTTAGCTCTGTTTATATGTTTTGTTTATGCTTGGAGGTGAACCAGGGTTAGGGAGGCTCTCCCAGAACCCTGAGTTTACTGAGACATTTGTCTCACTGTTGCGCGACTCGACAAAACACGGCAAGTGCACCGATCGTTTCCAAGTAATAAAGATTAGGTAAGTGAGTATCGTTCTCCACAGGGATTGGGGTGATTTCATAGAAATACTAATGAATGTGATTGAAATTAAAACAAAAATACGCAGAGAAAAATGTTGTTGATTGGATTGGTTGTTTTAAATGTAAAGACAGAAATTAAAGAAATGCAGTAAATTGATATCGAAGATTACCAATGGAAGAATAATTGTGGTCAAGCACAATCCCCTCTGATTCCTCCTCTTTCACTTGACTAGTTTATTAACTTTAACATACACACATAATAAATCTCTCCTAAATTCGTAAACCCTAGATAACTAGCGATTCAACCCTTTAATTCGATCGAGAACCCTAAGCCCTTAGCGATTCTGTCAAACTAAGCATTTAGAGAATATATCATATGGGTTCCTGTTATAATTGTTCAGAGAATAAGCCTTTCCTAGATTAGTTAATCCCTAATTCCTTAGTGAATTAACCCTTTAACCTGAGTTGAAAACCTAATTCCTTAGTGAATTCTATCAGTTTAAATATTTAAAAGATCATATTATAAAGTCTGCATTTACGCATCCCTATCCCTAGGTGATGAACAAATGTTATTCTTAACAGATCAGAAATTAGAATCCCAACGTTCCCATTGCGAATCCTAACCCTAAGTACTTAATTGAAGTGATCAATTCCAAATAAGAATATGAAAGAAGAACAGAAAAGAATAAAACAATCAATACATATGTATTTCAATACCAGTCAAATTACAGAGGAGTTCTCATCAGTTCATGGCCTTCCCACAATACAAGAATTAGCCTGCCATAGGCCTCAAGAACATCATAGCAGTAGAAGAATTCATAGTTGTGCAGAAACCCTAGCCTTAATTCTTGAATTCCAGAGGTTTTGAGGATTAGAAGAATGTAAAATATGGTATTAGATGATGATAGATGCCCCCTGGATGCTATTGGAGGTCTTATATTTATAGATAAGTTTAATTAAAGTAATAAGGCCCAGAACAATGCCCAAATTCGAAACCAATAATTTAAAACAGGCAACAGGATCATCACGGCGTGATCCGCATGTGATCCCGCGCTAACCGCGCGGTCCTTTCGAATCCATGGCGCGACTCGTGCAGGTCTTCGCGCTAACCGCGTGGATTGTTCGCCTTGAATGGTTTGATGCTGAGATTGTGGCGTTGATCGCGTGGACTTGGCGCGTTCCGCGTGGGTTGTTCGAACTGAATAGCCTGGCCTTGTGTCTTTGGCGCTGGTGGCGCTGCTCTGGCGCGGATGGCGCGGTGCTTGCGACCTTCTCACGCGATTCGCGTGGGTCATTCGAGACTGAGGTCTTCAATTCCTCCCATGGCATGACTCGCGCAGGTCTTCGCGCTATCCGCGCCATACCTTAAATCTTGTTTTCTTCTTTCTTTGGCCTTGATTCTCCTCTTTTAATCCTGAAAATGTTCAAATGGAAATGAATTGAATTGAAAACAGATAAAATGATAAACTAACTAATTTCTAATCTATTTTCCTAATTATTTAACCACATTATATCCTAAACTAACCTAAAACTAGGATGTGTTTGCAACACATCACTCACCCTATGTGGGGTTGTGGTTTTCAGGTGCTTTTTGAGGAGAGGAGTGACCTTAGGGCAGGAGGCCCTAGCGGAGCTGGTAGGCTGGATGGATGGCTGCAGGAGAAGACCCGAGCAGAGCTTCAAGAGTTGAAGCTGGTCTTAGATCTTTGTGTAGTTGTAGGGTGTGTGTACACCCGTAGTACTCTACAAATTTGTTGTATGACCCAGATGTGGTCTTATTTTGAGTATGTATATGTACAAATGATCATATGCATGAGAGTATGTTGCCTCCTGACTTTCTTTGTTTGGTTTTATGTATCTGCCTATATAGTTGTTTATGTTTTACCTGGATCAGGATATGGCTTGTTTTATGATGCTTTGTGTTTGTGTTTTATCTTCCATGCATAATGTAATCAAGAAAAACGATTCTATCGCTTTCGCACCGCGTTTAATTAACGTTGATAGCGCGCTTATGATATTATTAATGATAACACGTCCGGGGTGTTACACGAAGATTCATCAAAGATTTCTCAAAGATCTCAAAACCGTTAAGCCAATTGCTGGAGAAAGACACAGAATTTTGCTTTAATAATGAGTGTCTTGAAGCCTTTAACACCTTGAAGCATAAACTCACCACTGCACTTGTTTTAATAGCTCCGGATTGGAGTTTGTCTTTTGAATTAATGTGTAATGCTAGTGCTTACGCAGAAGGTGCAATTTTAGGACAGCGAAAAGAAAAGCGCTTGCATGTTATTTATTATGCTAGTAAAATCTTAAATGAGGCACAAGTAAATTATGCCACAACTGAAAAAGAGATGGTAGCTGTTGTGTATGCCTTAGATAAGTTTAGATCATATTTAGTAGGCTCAAAAGTGATTGTTTATACTGACCATGCAGCTCTTAAATTTCTGCTGCATAAGCAAGATGCAAAACCACGCTTGCCGCGTTGGATGTTATTACTGCAGGAATTTGACTTGGAAATAAGAGACAAAGATGGAGTGGAAAACAAAGTTGCAGATCATTTGTCTAGGATTCAAGAGAAAGACTTGCAAGATGGACCAGAAGTTGAAATCAATGAGTCTTTCCCTGATGAGCAAGTGCTTGCTGTGCAATTCAGTCCATGGTTTGCTAACATGGCCAATTACAAAGCTGCTGGAATTTTACCTGAAGATCTCAATTGGCAGCAAAGAAAGAAATTCTTACATGATGCGAGAAGGTATTTCTGGGATAACCCCTACTTATATTTTCAATGCACTAACAATGTTATCCGCAGATGTGTAGCTGAAAGCGACGTGTCGGATATTCTGTGGCACTGTCATTCTTCCAATTATGGAGGCCATTTCGGAGCAAACAAGACTGCACACAAAATGCTGCAATGTGGCTATTACTGGCCAACATTATTCAAGGATGCTAAAAACTTTGTGATGCAGTGTGATAGCTGTCAAAGGACAGGGAACATATCTCGCAGAGATGAGATGCCACTAAACATCATCCAAGAAGTCGAGCTGTTCGATGTATGGGGCATTGACTTCATGGGACCTTTTCCTAAGTCATTCTCCAACCAATACATCTTGGTTGCTATAGATTATGTCTCAAAGTGGGTCAAGGCAGCTGCTTTACCTACCAATGATGCCAAGGTGGTAGTCTCATTCCTAAGGAAGAACATCTTCACCAGATTTGGGGTGCCAAGAGCAATCATAAGTGATGGAGGAACTCACTTTTGTAACAAGCAGTTTGACAGCTTGTTGGCAAAGTATGGAGTCAAGCATAAAGTGGCAACCCCATATCACCCTCAAACAAGTGGCCAGGTAGAGATTTCCAACAGAGAATTAAAGCGAATACTTGAGAAAACTGTTGGAACATCAAGAAAGGATTGGTCTAAGAAGCTGGATGATGCTTTATGGGCATACAGAACCGCATTTAAGACTCCAATAGGTATGTCTCCCTTTCAGCTTGTCTATGGTAAGGCTTGCCATCTCCCTATTGAACTTGAACATAAAGCAATCTGGGCAACTAAGTTTTTAAATTTTGAACTAACAAAAGCTAATGAAAAGAGGTTGCTCCAGTTGAATGAATTAGATGAGTTCGGGTTAGTTGCATATGAGAATGCCAAGATATACAAAGAAAAGACAAAGAAGTGGCATGACAACTAAATCTGTCCAAAGGAATTTGTTCCTGGCCAACAAGTACTGCTCTATAATTCTCGCCTGCGACTCTTTCCAGGTAAGTTGAAATCATGTTGGTCTGGACCATTCATTGTACGAGAAGTCTACCCCTATGGCACAGTGGCAATCTCACCGTTCGATAGTGACCGAGCTTTCAAGGTAAACGGTTATCGCCTGAAACACTATTTTGGGGGAGATATGGACAGAAATTCAAGTTCTGTTCCACTCAAAGCCACTGAGGATTGAAAGGAAGTAAGCGTCTAGCTTAAGACGTTAAACGAGCACAATTTTAATTTACATATTTGCTATTTTAAGTTCTATTTAAGTTCTAGTAGCAGTAGGTTTATTTTTCTGCAGTTCTATGGTAGTTATTTTAGAATCCATACATTAGTAGTTAGGAGTTCCAATTCCCTTGCTTAGCTTGCATAATTCATCATTCATACATTATTAGACGTAGAAATTTTAAAGCCTGTATAATTCTGATAACTAAATAATAGTAGCCATTTCATTATGATAGCAATAGATATCTCACAGCATATTTCAGGATAGTCCCTTAAGATCATGCATCATTAGGTAGTTCAAGACTTTCCAAATTTCGATAGCATTAGCATTTAGTCTAGTTAGATTCAATTATAGACATTTCATTCAACTTTTCATTTAGCTAAGGATAGTAAACTAAAAGAAAATTAAAAAGAAGACGAAGAACTACAAAAAGATGTGGCGCGACTCGTGCCATATGTGGCGCTACCAGCGCCGTAAACACGGCTAGTTCACGCTAATCGCGTGACAACCCACGCCAACCGCGTGGGATGTTCAAGGACAGAGCTATCTTTCTGCATAATTTCACTTGGTTAGCGTGAAGGTGGTGCGCTCAGCGCCAGGATTTCGAATCAAAAAGCTTAAAATTGAAGGCTCCGCGCTATTCGTGTGAAGTTGGCGCTAATAGCGCCACCAATTCGAGCCAGAAGTGTAAATTTTGCATATCCCACGCTAATAGCGTGGCTCATGGCGCCATCCGCGCCGTTCATTCGAGGCTGAGGGACCTTCCAGCTCCAGTCCACGCGGTTCGTGCGGGATTGACGCTATCAGTGCGGTTAAACCGCATCAATTGAACTGAAATGAACCATTCACGCGATTCGCGTGAGATCCCACGCTGATCGCGTGGGAAGGCCGGAACCAAAAGCCTATTCAGTGCATTGTGGCGTGATCCATGCCACGTTCCGCGCGAGGTCGCTGAATCAGTTTTTATTTTTAAAAATCCCTCATTCGCGCCCACTTCATTCCTGTGCCGAAACTTCTCCCTGATTTTTGCCCTCACCATTATCACTCTTTAAAAACCCCTAAACCATACATACACTCTCTCTTACTCTCGACCACTCACTCTCATTCGCATTCTATCTTGCTCTCATTCTTTTCCTCTGCACCAAAGGCTTCCAATTACATAATGGCCGGTGACAAGGTAGATTTCTGAACCTTATATGCTTTGTAATGAATAATGGTATGGCCATGGCAACCTCCAATATCACTGTTTAATATTTTCACATTCAGTTCTGCTAAAATTCCGAAAAACCTTAGGGTAGAGACTTAATCACTTTGTTCATTAATAATTCTTTTGTGGCCTGCAAATGTGGTGATACTTGATGAATTACTAATGTGTTGTGTGGAAATTCTGTCAATTGGGAATGTGATATGATTAAAATATGTATCGTGTGTTGAATTTATTATATGCCCACT
>PYAF01005119.1:2032-27705 GCA_007407185.1 Glycine tomentella | reverse complement strand
GTTTTGATATGAGATTGTTATGCCTTGATTAGGCATTGATTCTGAGACTGTTGGTGGCGGGAGCCACAGACCTGGGAAGGAACTTCAGAGTAATCCCTTACCAGGTAAGTTCAGTGTTCTCTGGGGATGAATTCCCGTTTTGGTTGCACACCACACTCCTGGGGAGTGTTGGTCATGATTCATACTGCATGCATTGGCTTTGGCATTGCTTATGTTGATGTATATGTATCTGCATTTGATATATGCATGCTGTGATTGAGATATCTGTTGGCCAATAGATAAATACTGGCGTTGAGGAGCTCCGCCGTGTATTTTGGGCGTTGAGGAGCTCCGCCCGTGGCATTGAGGAGCTCTGCCACATCATGACAGGTACTGACGTTGAGGAGCTCCGTCAGGGCGTTGAGGAGCTCCGCCAGGCATTGAGGAGCTCTGCCACCTGTCATGTGATGATATTATGTTGTTGATTTGATATGATGAGGCCAGAGGGCCAGGCCAGTGGGCCATGTATGATATGTTTGCCTGATATGTGTGTGTTGTGAATCTGTGAGCCAGGGTGGGAATGAGTTCCGAGGGACCCTGAGCTTACTGAGATATGTTATCTCACCCCGTGTGGGGGTTTTCTATGATTTCAGGTGACCTTACTAGAAGAAAAGACCAGTCTCAGGGCAAGAGGCCCAGCAGAGACTAGGCTGCTTGACTGGGAAGCGGCATGGGGAGCTTGAGGCTCTATTTTTTATTTTATTTTGATGTATAGTTCTGTATACCTTCATGGAGGGTTGATATTCTTTTGTATCACCACGGGATGTGTGGTGTGGACTCTGATGTATATGTCCATACAGAACTATTGTGTGTTATGATATGAGACTTTCCCTGAGCATATCTGTGTATATTTGATAAACTGCCTAAGTCTTGTAGTTATCTGTCTTTATGATGTATGTATGAGAAACTGGATCAGCAGGGGCGTGATAGATGTATGTTCTGTCTGTGAGATGCTTTATATTTATGATTCCATACATAATGTATCAAGAAAACGATTCTATGCTTCCGCTGAGTTAATTAATTTATGTTTATACGCTATTCTGATATTATTAATGATAACACGTCGGAGGCCTACGGGGTGTTACATAGGAACACATCCTTCCTCGCAAGGGTAACCAATCGGTCATTGCATCCCACGTGTACATACATAGCATACAACCATGGGCACAATAAATGTATGACCCGACTAGGAACACATCCTTCCTCGCAAGGGTAACCAGTCATACACCCCCCATGGTATCCATGTAGATCCACATCACACAATGACAACCATGCGTACCATCAATGCATGACCCGGCTAGGAACACATCCTTCTTCGCAAGGGTAACCAGTCATGCATCCCCCATGGGTATCAGTATACATACACATCATATCATCTCAATATCATCATCATATATATCAAATTGATATTATTTCAACATTATCCTCATAAACATCAACTTCATCTCATTTCAACATCAACAACCATTTCATCATCCTTTCATTTAAACATCATAAACCACATCATCATTATATCATTTAAACATCACAAACCACATAAACTTCATTAAATCATTTCCACAACATCCCAATTTCACTATCATCAGCAGCATCAAAATAAAGACATCGCATCTCATTATTTAAAAAGATCATTTGTCTTGAAAACAAGCACACACAGGTACAAATATACATTAATCATAAGTACATCGCATCCCATTCGTTAAAAACTTAGTTTTTCTTAAAAAACCAGCACACAGCAGGGACAGGCAGATATCCTCATAGTTGGACTCCCTGGCCCCAACTATGGTATCTAAACTATTACCAACATAATAAACTCCCCTTACCTAACCAGGAGTTCTCCTTATTACAGTCTAGCGGTGTTGTTTCACGATCCTTCAAATATGCGTGCTTGTACGAACATAGAGTTCTAATACCAAATTGAAGACAATTTAGTATAGATTTCAAAGATAAGGTGAAAATTAACATTTGGGGTCAAATACCCACTCAAATCAAAAAGTGGCTAAACGGTGTTTTGGGTGTTCACATCAAAAGACATCATTTTGAAATTCTGATCACACCAATGTGACCAGGACTCAACAAGGATCATATAAATGACATCAATTTCAATAAAAAAAAAAGACTTTTACAACATCTCATTTCCAAAGGGTTTTCAAAGGATACGTAAAACTCTAAACAAAACACAAAAGAAACTAAGAGAAGCTTAAACTAGCTTGAAGAAGACAAAGGAAACTAAGATTACCTCAAGGAAATCAAGAAAGAAGGATTTAAAGGCTCCTTCCTCTACCAAAGCTATGAGAGATGTTTCGAAGATTCCGTTCCGATTACAAGGTTCTTCTTCATGTCGTGGTTCTGTGGCATGCTACAGTGGCCCGTGGTGGTTGATGGTGGTCTTGGGTGGTGGAAGGGGTATTTTAGGGTCTTGGGTGAGTTTGGAGAGAGAAAGAGAGAGAAAATCCCGAAAAATGTGTTCTGCGCGTTGTTGGTGATAAAGTGCTTTTAGTAGAATATTTTTCTATCCTTCTTAGCTTATTTGACCTCTCTTGGACCTTTACTTTCCTATTCTAATTCAGTTTTTGTGTCAGGCAAGTAAGTGGGCTTAATTGCTAATTGTTGCATATTTTCGGATTTTTTGCTCACTTGATGTATCTGTCTTGTGCAGGGCCTATAGAGTGCTACCAATCTCTGAATGGAGCGTTCTAGGAGTCCCTAGAAAGATAACAAAATGATCTACAAGTTTGTTAGAAATAGCCCAAGGCCAATTATGTCATTTAAAGGGTCATTTTAAGCTTTGAAGTTAGCACATCTGCACTTGTAATTTTGGGCTGCGAATTAGACTTTTAGTGGTGTAAATAGTAAATAATTAGATTGTTGGGTTTGTTTATGGCCCATTCTATTTTCAGAACTTAGTCACTAATATATTAGTGAGTTTAGTGAAACTTAGGCAGCACATTTTACAATTCAATAAACAAGTTTTACATTTCTTTTTTTTTTAGTTTTTAGAATCAAACCCTTGTTCTTCATTTTCTCTCAAGTGTTCTTCATTGTTCTTCATCTTCTTCATTTTCATTTTGCTATTCTTCCATTTTTCTGCACTCACTTCATGGGGCTTTCCTTGGTGATCATCATAAGGCTAAATCATTAATCAATCCAAGGATCTAACTCAAGCAAGTGAAGAATTGGAGTTCCGTTTCGGTATTTCGAATTCTACTTGAATATTCACCTTCTTCTTCAATTTCTATTATGTTTTCATGATTATGGATGCATTTAGGATTGAAAGTGAGTTAGGATTATGGATTCATGTCCTAATTTCAAATGAGAATCACAAGATTAATTGAATGATAGTTCAGTTAGGGTTGTGGTTTTGGTTTCAATTAATTTAGGAGTAGAATCGATTGAACTACTTCTATTGAGATTGAATGAATGTTCATGATAGAATCAATTTGTGAGAATGATGATGATTCGAATTGCTTGGGTTAGTGAATTGGATTGATGCTTTCTCATCTGTTTTACTTTACTCTTTGATAATCTTGTCAATTTTTGCATTGTTCTTTAATTTTAGTTTGTGTTCTTGCATGTTTTACTTTGTGCATACCAACTGTCCGACAAAAATCCCCCCTTATTATTACCAATGATTTGAAGCTAGAACCATATTGATCATGTCTCTGAGTCGACCTAGGTTAGCTCTGTGCTACAGAATTAGCTTAGTAAAATTGTTATTGATGCGTCTCAACAAAGCAGTATCAAAACTGGCGACGTTGCCGGGGACACGGTTCATTGTGTGCTAGCTTTAATTCATTGTAATTAGTTCATAGAAGTAGTTTTAATTCTTGCATTTTTATGTTTTGTTGCACAACTATGCTTGTTACATGATTATGTGCTTGTGGTTGCTGCATTAGCTTTGTATTTACCATAAAAACAGAGGAAAACCATAAAAATAGAGAAAAACCCATAAAAATAGAGTAGAACGCCCAACTAGTGCTACCAGCATGACCATCCATGCTAATCGCGCCCAGAATTCGAACCCAGGGACCTCTGTTGAAGTCCTGGCACTGATCGCGCGGCTCCCGCGCTAGTCGCGCCACAGGTTCGGCTATTTGACGCTGATCGTGTCAAACCCGGCACTGGTCGCGCCGTAGGTTCTGCCATCCCACGCTGATCGTGTGAACTTCCCGAACATCCCACGTTGATAGTGCCAGTCTCACGCTAATAGCGCCATAAAAAAAAAACTAGGTCCACATCAAGTGAATTTCATTCATTTAGTTTTTGTATAAACTTTTTAGGGTTGTTTTTGTGCTTTTTACTATCCTTTTATGAGTTGCATTGTGCATGACTAGGTCCACATCAAGTGAATTTCATTCATTTGATCCTGAGATAGATAGGACATTTCATAGATTAAATAGACAAAACCTTAGGTTAGATGACTTTGATAGTGTAGTTTTAGACAGTAGCATAGCGTCTTTTGACTTTGATTCTGATTCTACTTCTACACATCTTGATATCATGGCTGATAACAACCTAACTCTTAAGGAGTTAGCTACACCTGATGTTGTTTACCAACCGTGGTGTATTCAATATCCTGAAACTGAGGTAAGTTATGAGCTGAAATCTGGGCTGATCCATTTACTTCCTAAGTTTCACGGACTTGCTGGTGAAGATCCACATAAACATCTTAAGGAGTTTCATGTGGTGTGTTCCACCATGTAACCCCATGATGTTCATGAGGATTATGTTAAGATGAAGGCATTCCCTTTCTCTCTGGATGGTGTTGCTAAGGACTGGTTGTACCTTCAACTAGATCCTATCACCACTTGGACAGACATGAAGAGAAGATTTTTGGAGAAATTCTTCCCTGCCTCTAGAACAGCATCTATCCGGAAGGAAATTTGTGGCATAAGGCAGTTTCCTGGAGAGTCTTTGTATGAGTATCGGGAGAGATTCAACAAGTTGTGTGCTACTTGTCCTCACCATCAAATCAGGGATCAATTACTGATTCAGTATTTTTATGAATGATTGATGTTAATGGATAGGAGTATGATAGATGCAGCTAGTGGAGGTGCTCTGATGGACAAGACCCCTCTTGCTGCAAGGCAGTTGATTTCTAACATGGCAGCCAACTATCAACAATTTGGTGCTAGAGTTACAACATCTAAGGTGATGGCTGCAAATGAAGCTTCTGTCTCTATGGTTGCTGATAACCAGAGATTGGAGAACAAATTAACAAAGTTGACATCCCTTGTGAGGCAGCTTGCTATTAGGCAACAACAGAATGTGATGGCAGCCAATCAACCAAGGCTCTGTGTATCTGTTGTGCCCCTGATCATCCCACAAATGCATGCCCCACTCTCCAAGAGACAGAACAGCTTGCTGAAGTTTCTGCCATGCAACCTAGCCAGTCATTTAGACCTTAACAGCAGTATAATCCTTACTCCACCACTTATAATCCTGGTTGGAGAGATCATCCAAATTTGAGGTATGGTCCTGGTCCACAACAAGAATAGCCCTTTAGACCTCCACAACAACCTTTCCAGTGTGCCACCACCAAATACCAACCTCCTCCTTTTAGACAACAGCCACAGTTCCAGCAACCTGCACCTACACCTACACCTCCACAACATGTGCAGTCTAGTTCTGGACCTTCCTTAGAGGATTTAATGAAGCAAATGGCAACCAGCAACCTCCAGTTTCAACAAAATGTCAGTGCCACCATCCAGGACCTGCAGACTCAGATTGGACAGTTAGCTACAACTGTCAATCAGATGCAACAACAAGGTTCTGGTAACCTCCCAGCACAACCAGTTGTTAATCCGAAGAATGTGAGTGCTATTACCTTGAGCAGTGGCACGGAACTTCCAGATGCTGGTGCTAAAATTGATGTTGGTGCTTGTAAAAAGGTTGTTGATGGTGCCAAAATAGATTCTGCACCAAAACAGATTCCCTTACCTTTTCCTTCTAGAGCCATTCCTGCAAAGAAAGTAGTGGGGCTTGATTCTGATCTGCTTGAGAGTTTCAGGAGGGTGGAAATGAACATTCCCCTCCTGGATACCATCAAACAGATTCCAAAATATGCAAAGTTCTTGAAGGATTTGTGCACCCACAAGAGGAAGCTTAAGGGAAATGAGCAAGTGAAGATGGACAGAAATGTTTCTGCACTGATACAAGGTAAAGCTGTTGATGCCATTCCACTATCCACCTTGCCACAGAAGTGCAAGGATCCTAACACTTTCAATGTCCCATGCACCATTGGGGATATTACTTTTGCAGATGCCTTGTGTGATCTTGGAGCCTCCATTAATGTCATGCCCACATCAGTTTATAGAGCACTACACCTTGGTGAGATGAAACCCACTGGTGTTGTCATCCACTTAGCCAACAGGAGTGCTGCGATTCCACTTGGACTTATTGAAGATGTGTTGGTGCGAGTTAATAATCTGATCTTCCCATCAGATTTTTACATTTTGGATATAGAGAATGAGTCTTCCAGCCATGATTCCACATTGATCCTAGGGAGACCATTCTTGATGACAGCAAGGATCAAAATTGATGTGCATGCAGGAACTGTTTCTATGGAGTTTGGTGATGACATTGTTCAGTTCAACATTTTTTGAGGCTATGAGATAGCCTGTAGAGGAGCATTCTATTTTTCTCCTTGATATCATTGATGCTGCCATAGATAGTGTAGATATTTCTGATTTACTTTCTGATTTTTCTGATCTTTCTTCTGACTTTTCTGACTTTGATCTTGGTTCTTGTAATTGTACCTGTGATGATTCTGCTGCTGTGTGTAGCATTTGTGCTGAAATTTCCTCCGCACTTCATTCTGATGGTGTTCCAGGTACAGATATAAGTTCTGAGCCTACTATCCCACTTCCCTCATCTTCTAGTCTTCCCTTACCTTCCACTATTCAGCCCCCTTCTTTGGAGCTGAAGTCACTACCTGAGCACCTCAAGTATGCATATTTAGATGATGCCCAGAAGCTTCCAGATATCATATCTAGTAGTCTGCCACTGGAGCATGAAGAGAAGTTGATGCATGTCTTGAGAGGCCACAAAAAGGCCATTGGATGGACACTTGCTGATCTTCCTGGAATTAGTCCTTCCATCTGCATGCATCGGATACTTTTAGAGGATGATTCTAGACCAGTGAGGCAACCCCAGAGGAGGCTGAATCCCACTATTCTTGATGTGGTGAAGAAGGAAGTGACGAAGCTACTAGTTGCAGGGATCATCTATCCCATCTCTGATAGCACTTGGGTTTCACCTATCCGAGTGGTTCCTAAGAAGTCGGGTCTCACAGTTGTGAAGAATCAAGATAATGAGCTGATTCCGACTAGAGTGGCCAACAGTTGGCGAGTTTACATTGATTACAGGAGACTCAACCAGGCCACTCACAAGGACCATTTCCCTCTGCCTTTCATTGATCAAGTTTTAGAGAGGTTGGCAGGCAAATCACATTATTGCTTTCTTGATGGTTTTTCTGGTTACATGTAAATCCATATTGCACCTGAGGATCAACATAAGACCACATTCACCTGTCCATTTGGCACATTTGCTTACACCCGGATGCCTTTTGGCCTATGCAACGCACGTAGTACCTTCCAAAGGTGCATGGTAAGCATCTTTTCTAATTTATTAGAGAGTTGCATGGACGTGTTTATGGATGATTTCACTGTGTATGGTTCCTCTTTTGATGCATGTTTGGATAGTCTCTCTAGAGTGCTTGACCGATGTATTAGCATTAACCTTGTTCTTAACTTTGATAAATGCCATTTCATGGTGCATGAGGGTATAGTCCTAGGACATTTGGTCTCTACTAGAGGTATTGAGGTCGATAAGGCCAAAATTGATGTGATTACCTCTTTCCCTTACCCCGCTTCTGTGCAGGAAGTACATTCTTTTCTTGGACATGTAGGTTTTTATAGGAGATTCATTCAGGATTTTAGTAAGATTGCATTGCCATTGTCCAAGCTTCTCCAAAAGGATGTAGACTTTACATTTGACCATCCTTGCAAAGAGGCATTTGAGGGATTGAGGAGGAAGCTGACTACCTCTCCCATCATGCAGCCACCAAATTGGGAGCTTCCCTTTGAGTTGATGTGTGATGCCTTGATCGAAGGTCGTACTCGGCCAAATTAATACAGTTTAAATGTAGTACTAGGAAGTGACTCCTAGGTCGTCTCTCAAGGATCAATTGTCGGCGTTAGGGATTAAAAACGTAAAGGGGGGGTTTTTGACAGAATGCAAGGAATTCTAAATTAAAATAGAAATACTAATTAATTGCAGGTATTTAAAACAAGTCAGACCTTAGAATAGATTGCGCCTCTAATATCCTTGGTTCACGAAAGATAATCTGTCCTACTTAATCCTTATCAGTCTAGGTTAATCTACTAAGCGAAGATTAACCTAAAACTTCATTACACGAATTAAGCAAACGTGAACCTCGTCAGGGCAAGCTCTCACGATTAAGCAACCTGAGATTACTGAATCAATCAATATCAGAATCATTAAGCATGACTCTAATTCGAAAAAATACAGAACAGAAACCCAACAAGGAAGAACCAAGCAGAAAATGAATTGCAAATACAGAGAACCTCCATTAGAGGGTTTGCAATCTGTCCTAGGGTCCAACCCTAGGATTTAGCCTTCCATTAAATTGAATTTAGCAACAAAAACATGAATTGAAACGAAACTGAACATAACGAAAACCTAATTACTAGAAACGAAAATAACAACAGAAACGCAACTAAAACGAAATAAGCAGAAAACGAAAACGAAATAAGCAGAAAACAAAAACAAAATTAGAGACTTGAAACAGAAACGAAAATAGGCACTGAATTTGAAACGCAACTGTATTCAAATAAAACGAAACCCTAAAGCAGAGAAACAGCAGAAAACGAAAATATTCTAAAACCCTAAAAACTGAGCGTGAATAGTGTGTCTGCTCCCCTTCTGCATAGGCACACTATTCGAAATATATAGAGAGACTGACCTAAATGAAAATGGGCTTTTCCTAACAATTTTGGCCCAAAAAACGAAAATAAAATAAAACGAAAAATCCAGGTTGATGTGGAAAATAATGCTGATGCGACATCCCAATCTTCATGTCCATGAATTAATTCCAAGCCCATTTAATTATTGATCTGCCCTGAAAAATCAAATTGGAATAATTAAACTTAAAATAATCCAAATTAATTAAAATCTGAATTATCGGTCCAATTAAATCCTAAATGAGAAACAGTGTGGAATATAAACGATTAAACACAAATTAGGGATTAAAATGAGTACAGAAAGATGAGAAAATAAAGGTAAATAGTGACTCATCATGCCTCTATTTATGCACTTGGGGCTGTGTTGTTACAAAGAGTTGGTAAACTATCCCATGTTATTGCTTATGCTTCACGCACTTTGGATGCAGCCCAAGTTAACTACACCACCACTGAGAAAGAGCTTTTGGCTATTGTTTTTGCTTTATATAAATTTAGATCTTACTTGCTTTGCTCCGATATCACTGTCTTTACTGACCATGCAGCTTTGAAATACTTGTTGAAGAAGCCTGATGCTAAACCAAGATTGATCAGGTGGACACTTCTTCTTCAGGAATTTGACATTGAGATTAAGGACAAAAATGGTGCAGAAAACTTGGTTGTTGATCACTTGAGCAGGATTGAGGGACCTCTTGAGTCCTTTCCCATTCGTTATAATTTTCCTGATGAGCACTTGATGCATTTGCATTCATCACATGTCACACCTTGGTTTGCTGACATTGTTAATTTCCTTGTTGCATCTGTTGTTCCACCTCATGCATCTAGGTCCCAAATAGATAAACTTAAGAGTGATGCTAAATACTATGTTTGGGATGATCCGTATTTGTGGAGGTATGGTAGTGACCAAATGATCCGAAGGTGTGTGCCTGACCATGAAATTCAGTCTATTCTTCAGTTTTGTCATGGCACACCTACCGGAGGTCATTTTGGTCCTCAGAGGACCGCTAGGAGGGTATTAGACTGTGGATTCTTTTGGCCCACCTTGTTTAGAGATGCTCATCACTTTACCACCACTTGTGAGCAGTGTCAGAGAGCAGGAGGCATAATTACACATAAACATGAGATGCCTCAGCAACCCATTATTTTTTGTGAGATTTGTTATGTCTGGGGTATTGATTTTATGGGTCCATTTCCTGTTTCTCATGGCTTTTCATATATTTTGCTTGTTGTTTATTATGTTTCTAGATGGGTTGAGGCTAAGGCCACCAGAACTAATGATTCTAAAGTTGTTGTGGATTTTGTGAGATCCAACATTTTTTGCAGGTTTGGTGTGCATAGAGCCATTATCAGTGACCGGGGGAGCCATTTTTGTAACCGGTCATTTGCATCGTTGCTTCAGAAGTATAGGGTTGTGCATAGAGTTGCTACAGCTTATCATCCCCAAACTAATGGGCAAGCAAAGGTTTTTAACAGAGAGATCAAGCAAGTGTTACAGAAGGTGGTGCAACCAAACAGGAAAGATTGGAGCAAGCTTCTCGAGGATGCTTTATGGGCTCATAGGATCGCTTACCGCACACCTTTGGGGATGTCTCCCTATAGGGTGGTTTTCGATAAGGCATGCCACCTTCCAGTGGAGATTGAGCACCGTGCTTATTGGGCGGTGAAGAGTTGTAATATGTCATTTGATGAAGCGGGTATGCAAAGGAAGCTTCAGTTGCAAGAGCTTGAGGAGATTCGTTAGAAGCCTATGAGAACTCCAAGATTTACAAGGAGAAAGTGAAGAAATTCCATGACTCTAGAATTCTTAGAAAGGAGTTCCATAGTGGCCAAAAAGTGTTATTGTTTAATTCTCGCCTTAAGCTTATTTCCGGTAAACTTCAATCTAGATGGGATGGACCTTTTGTTATTACTAATGTTTTTCCCCATGGTGCAGTTGAGATTAAAAATGAAGCTACCGGCAAAGTCTTAAAGGTCAATGGTCACCAACTCAAAGCATTTCATGAGAGCCCTCAAGTGGAGGAAGAGCTTGTGGAGGACATCTCTTTGGTCCTGTCAATTTTGTGTGAAGATGTGTCTTGAATGACATTTGGAGAGTTTCCTTTTCCCTTCTTTTATTTGTTGCCTCTCTGTTGCATTTCTTTGCATGCTTACATTGAGGACAATGTGCATTTCAAGTGGGGGGTGAAGGATCCTTAAAATTTTTGAAACTCTGCTTATTTTCTGTTTTTTGTTTTTTGTTTTCTGTTTATGTTTTGTTACTGTCTGTTTGTCAGTATCTATTGTTTTCTATTTTCTGTTTATCTATCTGTATATATTCTGTTTGTCTGTTTTAGTTTTTGAGTCTGTATGTTTTTTTGTTGTCTGTTGTTGTTGTTTGTTGCTGTTTTTATTGAATTTAGGCACTTTTTCATGTTTTTCATAGGATTTCTAATTTGCATAAATTGTGGGAAATGTTAAAAAGTTGGTTGGATTGAGAGGTTTCATACTTAATGTGAATCATTGTTGCAATTGTTAAAGTGATAAGTAGGCTTGAGAAATAGAATTTAAGATGAGCCATGTGTGGTAGAATTATGCCTTGTGAGTTTTTGAGCCTTTGTGGAAATGTTCTTTCATGTGTGATTTCACCCTTGTGCTAGATTACTCTATGTTTTGCCTTGCCTCTTTTGACATTCCTCGTTGCACATGCTTTGATCCTTAAAATGTTCTTTCTTTTAGCCGCTAGCCAAATAAATCTATCCTTGTGTTGATATCGATTGTCACCCTCTTTGAGCCTTTAGCCTTTTCTTTCTTGTTTAGCTCATTAAAAAAACTAAAAAATGATGGAAAACCATGTTACCTTAGCTTTAGGGAGAAAAGGGGCTTTGGAATTGTTTTAGGAGTGGGTTTCAAACAAGTGTGGGGGTTTTGTATTTTGTTTTGTTTTGGAAGAAAGGAAAAGAAAAACAGAAAAGAAAGAGTTCAAATAGCAAAAGTTCAAAAAAAAAAAAAGAAGAAAAAAAATATGTGTATAAGCAAAGAAAAAAAAATATATGCAATAAAAGTTGTTATAGTTCATTTTCATTCTTGTAAATTTTTTTAAATTTCATCTTATTGCTTCTACCCTTCTTTTATCTTGTTGGCTTGCTCCCCATTGTCCCTTTTTTCTCTTAAGCTTTAGCTTAAATATTTTTTTCTTATCCACCTTTTCCTAAGCCATTCATTACAAGCTAATAAAGTCCTTTTGATCTTTTGATGCATGTGTATTTCAAGTTGAATGAATGAGAGGTTTGTCAGTACTTGAATGTGCTAGTTGCATGTGGTATTTGAGTGTAAATACAAGTCATACACATCATGTGAGGTTGAGTGCCACCCTTTGACAGAATTCTATCACCTTGGTGCATTCTTGATTCTAAACTTGACTACTTTTTCACTTTGCACTATGTGATCATGTTTTCATGGATTGTTTGTTACCTCAACATTATTCTTCCATCTTTCCATCTCTCTCACTTTTGTGCATTGTTGTGATCCATTGAAAAATATGTGTGCCTTGTTCATACCCTTTCTCTAAATTTTTGGTCTACTTTAGTTTGAATTTTTCTTAGCTTTCTTTTAGTTTTGCCCAGGAGTGCAAAAGTTTAAGTGTGGGGTATTTTGATAGAGTGCTTTTAGTTGAATATTTTTCTATCATTCTTATCTTATTTGACCTCTCTTGGACCTTTATTTTCCTATTCTAATTCAATTTTTGTGTTAGGCAAGTAAGTGGGCTTAATTGCTAATTGTTGCATATTTTCAGATTTTTTGCTCACTTGATGTATCTGTCTTGTGCAGGGCCTATAGAGTGCTACCAATCTCCGAATGGAGCGTTCTAGGAGTCCCTGGAAAGATAACAAAATGATGTACAAGTTTGCTAGAAATAGCCGAGGCCAATTCTATCATTTAGAGGGTTATTTTAAGCTTTGAAGTTAGCACCTCTGCACTTGTAATTTTGGGCTGCGAATTAGACTTTTAGCGGTGTAAATAGTAAATAATTAGATTGTTGGGTTTGTTTATGGCCCATTCTATTTTCAGAAATTAGTCACTAATATATTAGTGACTTTAGTGAAACTTAAGCAGCACACTTTACAATTCAATAAACAAGTTTTACATTTCTTTTTTTTTAGTTTTTAGAATCAAACCCTTGTTCTTCATTTTCTCTCAAGTGTTCTTCATTGTTCTTCATCTTCTTCATTTTCATTTTGCTATTCTTCCATTTTTCTGCACTCACTTCATGGGGCTTTCCTTGGTGATCATCATAAGGCTAAATCATTAATCAATCCAAGGATCTAACTCAAGCAAGTGAAGAATTGGAGTTCTGTTTCGGTATTTCGAATTCTACTTGAATATTCACCTTCTTCTTCAATTTCTATTATGTTTTCATGATTATGGATGCATTTAGGATTGAAAGTGAGTTAGGATTATGGATTCATGTCCTAATTTCAAATGAGAATCACAAGATTAATTGAATGATAGTTCAGTTAGGGTTGTGGTTTTGGTTTCAATTAATTTAGGAGTAGAATCGATTGAACTACTTCTATTGAGATTGAATGAATGTTCATGATAGAATCAATTTATGAGAATGATGATGATTCGAATTGCTTGGGTTAGTGAATTGGATTGATGCTTTCTCATCTGTTTTACTTTACTCTTTGATAATCTTGTCAATTTTTGCATTGTTCTTTAATTTTAGTTTGTGTTCTTGCATGTTTTACTTTGCGCATACCAACTGTTCGACAAAAATACCCCCTTATTATTACCAATGATTTGAAGCTAGAACCATATTGATCGTGTCTCTGAGTCGACCTAGGTTAGCTCTGTGCTACAGAATTAGCTTAGTAAAATTGTTTTTGATGTGTCTCGACAAAGCAATATCAGTTGGGCATATTTATAACCCGACAGGCTCGCTGAGTGTGCCCTGGCTCACGCAGAAGGCATGCAGGTCTCAGTGCGCACTGGCTCGCTCAGCGAAATTTCCTCTTTGTCAAGAAATTTTGGAATTACCCAGCGCGACATTTGCTAGCTTAGTGCGACATCGAAAAATCGTTATCTTGAAGATCCCAACGGGAAAAAGATGCATAAATGGGTTAAAAAGAAACTGTCCAAATTTGAGGACGATCCAACGGTTAATGAATCTGGAATTGTAGTTATACTGAAGCATGTTACGAGCCAAACTACCCCTCTTTCATTACAAAAATAAATCAAACAAAGTTGACATAACTTAACATTCATATCAATCAATTTCACAAGGTTGTTCTACACAAAAAATCAACTAATCCAACCTTATCAAACAATCAAATAACACAACAAATACATAAAACATACACTTTCAGTTATCAAAATTTCAGGGTGTTACACTAAGGGTGTTCAAGAAATGGTCTAGAGAATACTATTGTAGCTAGGATTCACAAGACATAATACTTTTTTGTAATCAAGCTTTGATTAGTTGAACCCTTCACAGGTCTATGAAGGAGAACTGAACATAGCTTTGTTTGAGTGAAACAACAGAAACATTTAGTGTTTCTACTTCTCTCCTAAGCTATTTGACCAGTATTCTCTTAAGCTTATTTTGGCACAATTAGTCACATGAGTTTTTTTTTTAAACCTTTGTGAAAACTCTATTTTATCTAGCATTGGACGATAGTCTGTTACTTGCATAAAAAATGCTTTTCACTCACTGGATGACACATTCAATATATTGCTTTTTGCATATCTTCTTGTGAAAAATATCCATTTGCAAGAAAGTTTGCATATTTATCTACCACACTATTCAACCCCTTCTTCTAATGTAATATCTGTTATTTCATGTATCACTGTCAAGTTTTAACATCTGTCATGTTTTTCAAATTTCCTCAAGAAGTGTCAGTGTTGTGGACCTTGATAGTTTCTTCTCACAACTTATTTTGTGATAAATAATCTTAGCTTTTCTTTATGATTTTTGTTTCTAATTGTGGTTTTATTAATAAGTTTTATAAATTGGTTTAGAAACTAAAAGAGATAGTTTGGATGTTACAAGAGAAGATTTGGATCACTAAAGAAGGAGGAGCTACAAAGATGATCTCGCCACAACGAAATAAGCTTTTTGCCTTAGCGAAACAGGACCCTTGATTAGCTGAAAATGTGGAAGATTTGCCATAGTGAAGTTGCACTTCACCACAAAAAATCTACAAAGCTGAAGACCTTGGAAGTAAGAGAAACTGGCCACAACGACTTGTTTATTCGCCCCAATGAATAAGGTCTAGAGGCATGAAGATCAAGTGTAGAGTTCTTAGTTCATAAGTCTAGTTTCAATACATTGAAATATGCTTTTGTTGCAAAAAAAAAAAAATCCTCTGAGGCACAGAAAAAATGTAACTTCAACTCTATTTAAAGAGTTTCTAACATCCTTTGTACATCCTTTTGGTTCATTTGTGAACTCTAAGAAATAGAATCTCAAATTCTTCTTCTCTCTTTTCTCCCTTGGCTCTATTTTCTTCCATTGTTGTTCTTTTGAGGTTTTATTTGGATCCTTCATTATCCAAATGAACTAAATTTCATAGTTGTTGATGAAAATAAAAGGAACACTTCAAAACAACTAAGAGGGGGGGTGAATTGGTTGAACCTTGGTAAATTAAAATTTCAAATCAGAGTTGCCACAGGATCTTTATCACTTTAAAACTATTTTGAAACCAAGAATCATTTATTCAATCAAATTCCATTGCCAAGAAACCAATAAGCTGTAAAAAACTTTCTGTGCAAATAATTTGAATCACAACCAAAGCTATTTAGAGATGAAGAATGTTGATTTGAGGGGGAACAACTTGAAGACATGGAAGTGTTTTGACTCTCAACATGCTTGAAGGCTTGAAGATGAAGATTGTGATTAAATGTAAAATGAAAGAAAGCTTTCTGTTGATCCAAGTCCTTGCATGCATACCATTCATATTCATTTAAGCATTACATCACAAAGGCTTTAAGTAATTGTTTTATGGAACTTAAAAGAAGCTAAGTGTTTTGGAAAAATAGCCTTAAGCTGGTTTAATCGATTAATACACACAAAGAATCGATTATATTGTTCTTCAAGCTTTCTGGAAAAATATCAAGAACAATTTAATCGATTATACCATCGGGTTAATCGATTATTTCAACTTAGCATACTGATAATCTGTCTTAGTGACTGGTTTAATCGATTACCACCGATCTGTAATTGATTACACTTCATACTTAGAAAAAGTGAATACACTGTCTTAATCGATTACCATCCATTGTAATCGATTACTTAGTTCATTTCATGTTTTGCACTTAGTCTGTCTTAATCGATTACTATTTGTTGTAATCGATTACATTACTCAAACATGATTTTTACTTAGTCTGCTTTAATCGATTACCGATTATTGTAATCGATTACTCAGTGCAAACTGATTTTAGAGGACTTCTGGAGTAATCGATTACACGTCGGGATAATCGATTTAATGACCCGTTGCTGTAACCCAGAACTTGCTATGAACAGTTTAATCGATTACAAGAGCGTGTGTAATCGATTACATATGCTAAACAATCAATTACTGGAGCGCTTTTAATCAATTATTTCAGTTACAGAATTTAGTATAAATAGAACCCATGCCTTTTCTGATTTAGAGAATGAAGTAGAACTTGAATTTTCGAACACTGAGCATTCTAAAAGCTTTCTAAGCATTCACAAAGGCTTTCTTCTGGGTTCTTAGGCTCTTGCTTCCATTGATTCTCATATGGGTCATTAGGATTTAGTGAAGCAAGGCAATTCTTCTTAAAGTTTAGGGAAAGGCTTGTTCTGCATATTGTTTCTGCATTCAACCTGGTATTTTCATCCTTATGCATATCATTCTTGGATCATCAGGTGAATTCTTTCCTTACTCTTTGTGGTTGTAAACTTTCTGTTGAATCTTTGTTTTTTAAGTTCTATTGTAAGTGGGTTTCTTGCAAGATTAGAGATAGTGTTTCTCTAAGGACAGCTGAGTAGTGTTCTCAGTGTGGGTTTTGGCTTCTAAGGGTCTAATAGTGTTTTAGACTTCTGAACTTTATCTAGGGTTGATAAAGAGAAGCTTTTAATTGCTTGTACGAATATTATTTGCAATAGTGGAACTCTACTCTAGTGTTGAGTAGAAGAAAACTGGATGTAGCCTAATAGTGTTTGAGGTGAACCAGTATAAACCTTGTGTGTTCTTTCATTTTCTGCATATTTGATTATTCTCTTTGTGAATTTTGTTTTACATCTTGTTTCTTGAAACATTACAAGTCTTGGGTTGATCTTGGATAAAGATTCTTGATTGTATTTGTGATAAATATCCAAAAGGACAAAAACTCTGATTTTGATTACTCAAAAAGTTTTAAATTACCAAGACTAACCAATTCACCCCCCCTCTTGGTTAAGTGTGAAGTGTTCCCATATTTTACAAAGAGAAGAGAAGAAAGATTAGCCACAGATTTTTATACTAGTTCACTTCAAACACTATGAAGCTACATTCAGTTCTTCCACTCAACACTAGAGTAGAGTTCCACTATTTTAAGAATTATTCTTACAAGATATTACAAGCCTCTCTTTATCAATCCTAGATAAAGTTCAGAAGTCTAAAACACTATTAGACCATTAGAGACCAAACCCAAACTGAGAACACTATTAAGCTTCCCTTAGAAAAACACTATCTCTAATCATCAAGCAAGAAACCCATTTGCAATAAGCCAATCTTTACAAAAATCAATTAAAAGAAATACACCTTCAAAGACTAAGGAAAGATTTCACCTGATAATCCAAAGAACATATGCATATGAATGATTCTATCAGGTTGGAAGAGAGATTACAAACTTAATGCATTCCTTTCCTTTTGGTTTGAAAACCAATTATGCTTCACTCTTCAAATCAATAACCCATATGAATTGGTGAAGCCACAATGATGTTAGAAACTCAGAAAACTCACTAGAGAAAGCTTATGAACGTTTGTGATTGCTCAGTATACGAAAATATCAAAAGTCACAAAGCACAGAGCAAGAGGTTCTATTTATAACAGCTTTCTAACTAAAAATAATTGATTAAACCCGCTCCTGTAATCTATTATTTCGCATTTGTAATCGATTAATACAAGAATGTAATCGATTAAAGTGCTCCTGATAAGTTCTGGGTTTGAGCTATGAACAATATAATCGATTATTTCGTGAAGTAATCGATTAAACCAGACAGACATGTTTTTCTAAATGCATCGAGTAATCGATTACTGAATATGGTAATCGATTAAGACAGTCAGTCATGTATTCTCAAATATACTATGTAATTGATTAAAACGACATGTAATCGATTAAACCAGCTGATCATGTAATCCTTAGGCATAGATGTAATCGATTATGAAATGCTGTGATCAATTAAGACAGTCAGCATGATTTTCTTATTTAAGCTTGTGTAATCGATTACAATGTTCTTGCTTTGTTTACCAGAAGGCACGAAGAACAAAATAATCGATGCCAACAATCAAATAATCGATTAATTCAGTAAGACTTAATTTTTCCAAAAACTTAGCTTTTTAAATGCCTTACTAGTTAATTGTTTTTACTTAGACCATCAATCTAACAATCCTAGATGAATGATTATGCATGCAATGTTCAATGGATTATCAGATTACTCAACTTCCCTTTTACATAAATCAAATTGATCATCCAAAGCTTCTTTGATACACTTACAATAAGGCATGTTGAAAGCACAAAACCACCAAGCTTGAACCTTGTCCATTTATGCATTAGCTCCTCTTTGAATCAACAATCTCCCTCTTTTTGGCTTTAAACATGCCAAATCTTTAATTTGATTAAGCACAGTTACATGGAGATTAATTGAGATTTTCATTGATGAACTTCAAGCTTAAGAATCCTGAAAAATTTCAAATGCCTTTTGCCAAGAAACAAGTGTTACAACATATGTGATTCATGAAACTTCAATTAAGCTTTATACCATTCCATTAAGTTCATTTTTACACCTTAACTCCCCCTAAATTCCAGCATACATTCAAATCAAATTTTGGGCAAAAAATTGAACAAAAAACAGGGACAAACAGAGTACTTTTGAATTCACTCCCCCTTAATCAATTCTCCCCCTATTTGGCTTGTTAAAAGTCAAAAACAATATAAGCACAACGAATATTGAACTGGAATTGCATAATTTATTGAAATGGTTGAAATAGAAGGTAGTACATAAGGAATAGAAAAGCATAGTTAAAGAAACATAACATATTGCAACATTAATAAAAACTAAAATAAGCAAACGTAGGCTAAATCTAATCAATCCTAGAACTCAGCAGAGGCTCTATCATCCATGTTAGCCTCAATTGAATCAAGCCTTTCTCTAATTTCTTCTAAGGCTTCATGAGTTTCAGCCTTGAAGTCTTCTTGAAGCTTCAACATGGAGTCCATCTTTTGAATCATCAATGATTCAAAGTCTGTGAAGGCTTGCTGTGCAGGTTGTTGTTATTGTGGTTGTTGTTGTTCTTCATCTGAATCAGCAACCACTTCCCTTATTCAGCAACTTCAATTTGGGTTGCCATCACCCAGCCATTGGGTGTCTTCCTCATTCCCATTTTGGCCAAGTGCTTCTCCTTGATTTGGCTGTTGTAGGAGTTTGTGTTGTCTACTATTTCATTTTCAACATCAATGTTGAAATGATCAATCATCCTAGAGACAAAGACTAGATATGGGAAAGGGTAATTCACCAACCTTTTCGATTTAAGCATAATCTCTTCAAAGATAAGAGCCCAGTTCATGGGTATATGATGCTTCAAGCCATACACCAACTGAAGATCCTCATCAGTTGTCTGGGCATGATTGGTTGCCCTTGGTGTTATGATGTATGTGATCAAATAATGCAGCATCCTATCCTCAGCAGTCATAGGACCTGTACCAAGCGTGGTCCTCAGCCTCATGTGAGGATCATGAAGCATACCTCTGTAGGTATCCATCTTGCTATAGCCCTCTGGTTCTTCATCAAACATGCGGGCTCCCTAACAAGTTACCCCAACCACTGCTTCCCAGATTTCAGGGGTTATATGCATGGTTACTCCCTTAACTTTGGACCTCATGTCACCCTGCATTGAACCCTTCAAGCAGGTGTAAAAGACCTTCACTAAATCAGGGTAGAATGTACCCTTCATTTCTAAGAATCTCCTAAGCCTTTGGGATTCTAACAAGGCTGGAAATTGGAATCCTTGCCTTATGAACCAATCAAGTTCAATGTATTTGGGAGAGGCCACTGGTTTTGTGGCATTGAACTGCAAATAATTCATCTTATCGGTCTCACTAGAGAACCACAAATCTAACCTATTTGCTGGTTGAGGGGCAGGGGGATTAGAAGAGGATTCCCCAGCTTTTCTTTTAGAAGTTCTGACTCTTTTGGGTGTAGGGTTGGACATGATTACTGTAAGAGAATTAAAACACAGACTTAAGACACAAACAGAGCTAAGAAATGACAGAAAAATGCAGAAGAGGGAAGTAGACAAAGTGCAGATTTTCAAGGGCTTGTAATGTGGTATTTATATGCACAAATCAGTCACTTAACGTCCATAAGTTCAAAAATATAGTTGTTGGTGACAGTTTAATGACATTGGTTGCATAATAAAATTGATTGGGCAGTTAAAATCTCCATAAAAACCTATTAGATTACGTTCAACGGCATGAATAATCGATTATTCCAGAGCAGATTGGCTTCTATAAAACACATGGTAATCGATTATTTTCTTAAGTAATCGATTATTTGATACTTAATCTGAGGTTGAAGATGACCTGTAATCGATTCTTTCTTAAGGTAATCGATTATTCCAGAGCTTGCATCAATTATACAAGTATCAGAGTCATAAGTAATCGATTATCCCAAGTGGTAATCGATTATTCCAGAGCAGCAGTTATTCCTTATATTGAAGGTAATCGATTACCAGTCTTATGTAATCAATTATTATAGTAATACATGCTTTCTATTACAGAGTTTTGATCAATGTAATCGATTATACCAATGTGTAATCGATTATTCCAGAGAGCCTTATACTTTTAATGATGAAGGTAATTGATTACAAGGCTTTGGTAATCGATTATCACAGTGAGACATGCATTTAATCACAGAATTTTAACTAATGTAATCGATTATCCCGATGTATAATTGATTATTCCAGAGATAGGTGAATTTTGGTTATATGAAGAATAATCGATTACCATATGTATGTAATCGATTACATAGGCACAATTTTCATACAAAATGTGTTTTTTAATGAATTTAATCGATTAACTCGTGGTGTAATCGATTATTACAGTCCATTTATTAGATACAGAGCATTTAGCAGCTTTTAATCAAAGTTCTAAGCATTCATTCAACTTATGACAAATATGGCTTTAACTCATCATCCAAAACACATATAGAACAGGCTACACTACGTTACTTTCATCAAGAATCCCTAGCATGTTCCTAAGTGCATAAAATCTATCCCTTGATAATGGTTTTGTGAAAATATCAGCAAGTTGGTTATTGGTGTCAATGAATTCTACCTTTATGTTACCTTTTTGAACCTGATCTCTGAGGAAATGGTGTCTTATCTAAATATGCTTTGTTCTTGAGTGCATGATTGGATTCTTTGATATGTTTATTGCACTTGCATTGTCACATAGCAGTGGAATCTCATTCAGTTCTACTCCATAGTCTTGCATTTGTTGTTTGAGCCACAAGCTTTGTGCACAACAACTTCCAGCTGAAATGTATTCAGCTTCAGCAGTAGATAATGCAACACATGATTGTTTCTTGCAATGTCATGAGATTAATGAACTTCCTAGAAGATGACAAGTGCCACATTTTAGTCGATTTCATGTTTAAAATATTGGCACTTATCTTTTGATTTATTTCAATTATCTTAGAAATTTCCCTAAACCTAGTTAAGAAGCACCTTATACTCATGTTTAAAGTATTTCGGAAGATTAATCCAAATCATGTTGTGTATTTGATAGATTCCGTGGATTTCCGAGGCTTCCGGAAGATCAAAGCAAGTAAGGAAGGTGCACATATCAAGCAGGGGAAGTTCCACAAGCAAATCAGGCCCAGAAGCACCAAGGCCCAACAATTCCTTCATGACTAAGCTTTTAACTCGCCTGGGCGACCAATTCATGTGTATTTCACTCGCCTGGGCGAGCACAAGTCCCCAGGAACCGCCATTAGCTGGCCCAGGCAACCAAAACATGAAGAAATTGGTGGCCTGGGCGACCAAAGCATGCTGGTGCCCAAAATCTATAAATAGGCCACGAAAATGGAGAGGAAGGCATGCCATTTTGGAGGTTTTTCCTCCCTTTCTTGCTCTAGGTTTATTCTTAGGCTTTAGGTACTTAAATAGTAGGTTTAAGTAGGTTAAGAAAGTGAGAGAAGTGAGGTTTAGCGTGGAAGCTCTGCCGGAGAGAAGCGAGGATGGGAACGTTCAGCAGCTTCTTCCGAGAGGAGGTTCTCTCCATGATGGGCTAGCTTCTTAGAGGTTGGATGTAATCTTCTTAACCCTATACTTCTTTTAATATTCATGCATGAGTTGTTCTATTTCTTATTGGTAGTTTCATTCCGCGCTTAATGCTTGATCCTACTTGATCACTAGTATCACGAGCTTAAATCCGAAGTGAGACTGGAAAGTAATCTTAGGGTTTGAACTGAATGAAATTACTTGTTACGTTACGTTGCTAGGCATAGGGCATAATATTTCGATTGATAAAAGCACGCGATTATAGTTCTTAACGCTGGGGTAATTTACTTAAATATGCGAGGGATCGATATTCGGTAAAATATCCTTAGAACTTGGATGCGAGGAATTGATTCAAGGTAACCTAGTGTGCATCAATAAGAATAGACGGTGATTTATGCATGGTAAATATTAATTGGATATAGGATGTTAAGAATGATGAAATCCAATCCCGCTTTCTCATAAATATATTTTCATTTTCGTTAAAGTTTAGTTAGTTTACTTTACTTGCATCAACAAATGAAATATCATTCAAACCTACTTGTACATATCTATTCAACCGTTTAATTTTAGTTGGATTAACTGAGTAAGCTTAAGTCCCTGTGGAGACGATCTTTTATAAATTTGAAACTTACAACGATACAACGGTACGCTTGCCGTGGTTTAAAAATCCCTATTGCACTTGTATTGTCACATAGCAGTGGAATCTCATTCAGTTCTACTCCATAGCCTTGCATTTGTTGTTTGAGCCACAAGCTTTGTGCACAACAACTTCCAGCTGAAATGTATTCAGCTTCAGTAGTAGATAATGCAACACATGATTGTTTCTTGCAATGTCATGAGATTAATGAACTTCCTAGAAGATGACAAGTGCCACTTGTGCTTTTTCTATCTAATTTGCAACCTGCAAAATCAGAGTCAGAATATCCAATAATATTGATAGAAGCACCTTTAGGATACCAAAGACCAACTCTAGGTGTAGCTTTGAGATATTTGAGGATCCTTTTGACAGCAGTAAGATGAGTCTCTTTGGGATTTGCTTGATAACTAGCACATAAGCAAACACTTAGCATTATATCAGGCCTACTAGCTGTCAAGTAAAACAAAGATCCAATCATTCCTCTGAACTTAGACTCATCAACTTTTTTTCACTTTCATCTAAATCAAGATATGTTGATGTAGCCATGGGAGTAGCAGCATCCTTGCTTTTCTCCATCTTAAATTTCTTGAGGATTTCAAGACAGTACTTGGATTGGTTGAGAAAGGTTCAATTCTTCAATTGCTTGATTTGAAGTCCAAGGAAGAATGTCACCCATCATTGACATCTCAAATTATATCATCAACATATATTTGAACCAATAAGAAATCATTGCCAAGCCTTTTGATAAACATAGTTTTATCAACACTGCCCCTTTTAAAAGATTGTTCAAGCAAAAACTTGCTTAACCTTTCATACCATTGTCTGGGGGCTTGTTTCAAACCATAAAGAGCCTTTTTCAATTTATAAACATAGTTTGGATGTTTGAAATCAGTAAAACCAGGAGGTTGTTAAACATATATATCCTCCTCAATGTATCCATTCAAAAATGCACTTTTAACATCCATTTGAAAGAGTTTGAAATTCATGAGACATGTATATGCAAGTAATAACCTGATTGCTTCCAATCTTGCAACTGGAGCAAAAGTTTCTTCATAGTCTATGCCTTCTTCTTGGTTATAGCCTTTAGCCACCAATCTAGCTTTATTTTTGACTATGATTCCACTCTCATCAAGTTTATTTCTAAAAACTCATTTTGTGCCAATGGGTTTAAGAGATGAAGGTCTAGGAACAAGTTCCCAAACTTCATTCCTCTTAAATTGATTGAGCTCATCATGCATGGCATGCATCCAATGTTCATCATTCAAAGCTTGATCAATGTTCTTAGGTTCAATTTGGGAAACAAAGGCCATATCACAATATAGGTTTTTTAATATGGATCTAGTGGATACTCCCTTTGAAACTTCACCTATGATGTTGTCAAGTGATAAATCTCTTGTTGTTCTCCAATCTTTAGGCACTTGAACAGGGGTTGTGGATTCTGTTTCAGCACTTTGTTCTTCAATTTTGGATGAGGAATTGTCTATTTTAATTAACTCTTCCAGCTGACCTGCATCACCATCATACTCTTTTTCCTCCTTAGAGGGATTAGTTTCTTCACAAATCACATGTACAGATTCTTCAATGCACATTGTTCTTTTATTGAATACTCTATAAACCTTGCTATGCAATGAATATCCAAGGAAAATTGCTTCATCTGCCTTAGCATCAAATTTTCCAAGTGATTTTTTCCCATTGTTCAGTACAAAACACTTGCTGCCAAATACTCTTAAATGAGAAATGTTAGGCTTTCTATCTTTGTATAGCTCATAAGGGGTTTTCTTTAAAATAGGTCTTATAAGTAATCTATTCAAAGTATAACACACAGTGCTTACAGCATTAGCCCAAAAATACTTAGGTAAATTTGATTCATTAAGAAGTGTTCTAGCTCCTTCCTCAAGAGATTTGTTTTTCCTCTCCACAACACCATTTAGTTGAGGTGTTCTTGGAGCTCAAAAATTGTGGTTAATTCTATTTTCCTCATAGAATTTTTCAAAATGTTCATTTTGAAATTCACCACCATGGTCACTTCTTATTGAAACTATTTTACATTCTTTCTCATTTTGAGTAAGCTTGGCCATTTTTCTAAAAGCAAGGAAAGCATCACTCTTGGATTTCAAAAACAGGATCCAAGTGTATCTAGAGTAATCATCCACAATCACAAGTCCATAATAATTCCCACCTAAACTCATTGTTCTAGAAGGACCAAACAAATCAATGTGAAGAAGTTCAAGTGGTCTAGAGGTGGAAACAATGTTTTTACTTTGAAAAGAGTTCTTTGTTTGTTTCCCATTTTGACAAGCATCACAAAGTTTGTCCTTCTCAAACTTGAGTTTGGTAATCCAATTACTAATTCTTTTTTAATGAGCTTGTTCATGTGATGCATATTTATGTGACTTGCTCTTCTATGCCACAGCCAAGTTTCATCAACTTTGCTTATTAGGCAAGAAGATTTATGGAATAATGCATGATCAATTGAAAGCACATATATGTTACCTTTCCTTTTACCTATATGCAGTACCTCACCACTTTTAT